>JAVYIG010014831.1:0-39276 GCA_035222895.1 Strongylocentrotus droebachiensis | reverse complement strand
AAAAGAAAATATAATTTAATTGTAGTAACGCTTATATTATAAATATATTCAAAATTTGAAAAAGTTGTCTCGTTTTCCGTAAACAATTTTGTAACGTCCGAAACAACTTTCAATTTGAAGTAGCAAAAAATATATGAACTGCAGGACCTATCTTTCGTAACATTTTTTAAACATTTCATGGCGGCTACCCACCAAAAAAAAGAAATTTGCAATACATCATTACAATACTATTTTATAGTTAAAACCAATTTTCCGTTAACAGTTGTAACGTCCGAAACAAATGTAACGTCCGAAACAAAAAATGCCAAATAAATGATGATAATCCATATTTGAGGGTATCTGGAGTGAATAAATCATTATGAAATAAGTTATTATGAGTCTTAACACAAGTCAAAACACAAATCAGGTCTTTCAAATCCACTAATTTTGTGTAAACTCAAGAAGGGTGTTTCGGACGTTACACTATTTGATTGTTAACACATAGTTTGCAAATTTCAACTAATTTTCGATCATATGTGCAAGTTACGATTTCACAATGCACACTCCTGTTAAAACACTATTCCGATAATTTCATTTAGATCTAAATATAAAAATATGAAGAAATATGATGCAAAAAATCAAATTTTCCGTAAAATATCTAAATTTTCTGCAAAATTGACTTATAAAACATAAATATTGAAGCCACACTTTGTGGTGCAAGGTATTCCTGGCTGCTTTAGTATATCCTTAATTGTAATTTATCAGAAAAAATCTCAATAAAAGTGACTCATAAAAATTATTCAGCCATTTTAACAGCACTTTCTGTTATGCTGTTAGCACGTTTCGGATGTTACATTAAACTGTTAACAGACATTTTCATACTTTAACTAGTTCAAATGAGGGGCAAAGATAGATGTGAGAATAGCAAATTTCAATTTTTCAACCTCTCTTCTTGCTATTTACATTGCTGTGTGTTTGCAAATCATCACGTTTTCATTTTTACAGAGGTTGTTCCAAATTATGTCATATAACCAAAGATTGTATGGTCAATCTAAACTATTTGGTAGGTTACAAAAGCTCAAAATCACCCACTTAAGCAATACCCAGTGTACATGTACCTGACACGGGTATGATACAGGTATATAAAGTTGATAAAATCAAGCAAATTAAAATGTTTTTCTAAAAAATGTATGGGAAATATGGATTTTCATTTGAAAATACCTTTTAAAAAGGGCACTCAGTACACGTAACTAATCTGTGTAGAAAGTACATAAAGAAAAGGGCATTACCAGTAATACCTTAATGCTCCTAAAGATATACATGTAGCATCTTCCTCAAATGTATGCATACATACAAAATGTATAAGCTAGTGTAGGGATTTATTTTGAACTTCTGAAACTCCCCTTCATATCCATGATTCATCCCTTTCATATTAATAGGTCATCCCTCATTCACATTCACCCTTTTCATCCACCATCCTTTCATCTGTCTCTCTCTCTCTCTCTCTCTCATTGGTTTCAAAGTTCACCTGATGCAGTCAAGCTTATATAGTATAATTTACATATACTATGAATATTCAATATATACCCTTTGTTTATGTTTGAATATTCAAGAATACTTTGTGATGTTGATTTATACTTGTATGGGACTATGAATATTTATTGATTTATTCTACTTTGCATGGAATGTATGTGGAATGCTACATAGAATGCTGTAATGCTTTTACACATTAAAACCTGGTCAGTTAGCTAGTAGTTATCAATCCTACAACATGTCTGCTGGGCTGCCTCTGTGTTAAGAGTGCTAGGAATTATCTGTTAGAACCACAACCCTACACTAGTGTGAAATATAAATGGGCTGTCCGTTTTTGTTTTTTTTCCTCTACAAAATGTCAAAGTTGGGGGTGCGGCGCTGCGGCCTTATCGCCGGCAAATATGGTACATGTTTAACCTACACTGTATATTGTTTGTCACCTGTAATATAGGCAAAGCAAGAGTTGAGATCTATCAACCAACCAACCGACCAACCAATCAATCCATCCATACATCAATCGGTCATCAATTAAATAAATACTTATTTAAGAGCATTAAAACATATTGTCGTTTGAAACAGCCTCCTAATACAAATAGTGGTAAAGGATGATTGTTACTACAGTAGTATTATAACCTAAAACATACACAATTTTAAAATACATAAAAAATGTCTCATTCTCGAGATGTACATACATTAGGATTCACTTATTTCTTATTACTGTACTTACATGACTGGGGGTACTTTTTTATAGTTTTATTTTTTAAAAGATTTGTCAATGTTTCAGTGCTTACATACATGTATGTGTTAGTGATATTATTGAATGACACACTATATAGTTGAAGGCAAAGAACATTAGCAAGCTGATTAAACATCTATATTGTAGAGTTTGTAGAAATTGATGATCTCATTGAAATGTTAACATCGTGTAACATCCGAAACAAACCATAGTATACATTTCACACTGTTGTTCATAACATGCAATAAAGAGTATGTTTCTAAGTGAATTTTCTAAGGAGTTTTGATGACTACAATTGCTATTAGCTTCATATTTCACTCTGTTAGATCACATAAGCATTTTTAACTACCGGTACACGTTCTTGAAATGAATAATATACCTTACATAAATTGAGTGGTTGATGAAGACAAACTTGGTATACATGTATGTGCTAAACTAATTAAAACTGCACAATTTTTTTCCATAAATGTTACAGAAGTATTTTTCTGCAAACAATTAATGTAACTGAGGTCAATAATACCTAAAGAAAAGCAATTAACTTGAATAAAGTTATAATGTTAACAGTGTGTAACGTCCGAAACATCAGTGGTGTGCCATATGAAAATTATTAGGCAATGCACTGGTTCCCAATTTTTTTGCATGTATTTACCTTATATCATCTGTTGTTATAATAAAATAAGTTTGCCCTAAGAAAAAAGCATTTTACCTATTGAAATAAAAACATTTTATTGTCAAAACCCTAATTTAGAGCTATTTTTCACTTTCAAGGGATACAAAATCTGTATTTTTCAAGATAGAAACTCAATAATTTGCATGAATAATCTGTGAAACATATTCTTAAAGACCCAACATATTTAAAGGTGTAGTTAATAGCAAATGAGTTTTATATCACAGTTATTAGATATGCTATAGTTCACAATATAATTGTAAAAACTCAAAGTATTCCTATCTGGTGAATAAATAAGGAGATAGATTAAGGTCCAGAATTTGCATTTCTCAAAAATATGATTAGTCCTGATCCTAAAAATACAAGTGTGAAGTGAGTAAACATAATTTCATTTTGGACCCATTTGTGGACACATTTGGTATAAGTTAAAAAAACCAGTGCCTTAAGTGTTTATCGGAGAATTAACTCATGTCCATAATAATGAAAGTGAAAGCAATTTGCAATAGCCAATACAGTCAATTGTGTCATCATAATTTAGAGGCGCGTGGCTTGATAATTTTCAATAGGGTTATGGAAACGGATGTTAAAGGGATCCGGTAACTTTGTCTCAGATTCTGAAACAAGATCCTGGATTTAACTCATGCTGCTAAATTATAAACCTTTAGGTCAGTCAGGAAACCCATAACTTTTACAAGCCAATGCCTGTCTGATTATCAAGATATTTATGATTGGAAATGGAAACCAAATTTTTATCGTTTCCTAACGGGGAAAACGAGTATGGTAAAACCGGCCACTCAAAGATTTTTACTTTTTTGAGGCATTTCTTGATCATTTTGAAGCGCGATTTTTTTAGGGCTTCAATATTACACCAAATCACAGACACTGATAACACGTAGGGCCATGCATCTCAGATTTACATTGTTAAACGATTCCAATGCTCTCATCAGTAGGCCCAATTGCATTGCAGGAAAAACAATTTGAAAATCCATTGTCATTGTGTTTTTTTTTAAAGTACCATTTACACTTCTAGAAAAACCCATGAAAACCATTTGCATTAGTGAAGGGTGTTATATTTTTTATTTTTTGGGAAGTATACATGTATATGACAACAAATGCATGATTTTTTTTGGCAAACCTCAATGATATTCTTGTTGCTCAGTCATCTCAGAAGTTTGGCGCATTGTACTGTCCCATTGCGCATGTTTGCGGTACTGAGCGTAGCTTATGGACCCACGGACAATGTAGCTTTAGGTCTTTAGGACCCTTTCAAAGAATAAATGTTAAACCGTTGCGTGTATACAAAACGTCTCTATTGCTGGAATTGCCTACAGTGGTTTAAAGGCCCACTGCACTACTGGTAGCTACTTGCGCCCTCTATATAACAAACAATGCCTAATCGGTGACCATTGGTCCCCCATGATCCTCTTTTTCTTATGTTAACTGAGAGCTGAGTTGATGAGATAACCACCTGTCCAGTGACCTTGCAGAGCGGTCTAATCCCTCCTGTAAACTACGGCAGATAAGCTTTAATGCATATTTTCAAAGTAATGTTAGCCCCCCTGACTCCTGAGCAAGATCACAAGCAAAAACCCCAAACAAACAACAACAAAAAAAGAACTGCCAGAACTCTCTCTTCAAGAGTGAAAACAAAATTTGGATCAGGATCGAGAATTACCGGTAAAGTTCTGTATACATGTGTTTTATTATCCTACAATGTAAAAGGCAAGAATTTTCCCAAACTTTCCCTGTCAAACTTTTTATTTTACATGACGTTGTCATCTTGTCTGCTCCTTTCGCTCTACGATGATTCCTCACACGTTTCTATACGATGATTCCTCACACGTTTCTATACGATGATTCCTCACACGTTTCTATACTGGTATGAGAATAATAAGATCGGCTTGACTTGACTATACATGGCAGGTCGTTCATGCACTGTTTGCTCTCACCATTTACTAGCATTGGTCTCTCAAGGGACGTACAAATCATGGTCACAAACATACAGAAATCACATTTTGTTATATTAATATAATATAATTCATTATTGAAGGGAAAAATGTTATCGAAAGATCATAATGGTGAGAGAAAACAGTGGCATGAACAGCCTGCCATGTAGTTAAGTCCAACTTAAAGTCGATCTTAGTCCCTGTGAAACACTCCCCAGGACTGTATTGTCCACAGTACATGTAGGCTATGTAAGATGGGTCAGTCTATGAAGTGATTCATCAAACCACAAATGAAGTTGTTTCTTTCAAGGCCATTTAGTCATCAAGGTACATGTAGTTCTATGTTTTCTGATACACAGCTGATACAGGCCTGCTGTGCATGGATGTAGTTTCTGCAGGAGGTCTCCTGAGAAAAAGAAATGGCTCATTCATTCAAAGTTGTCATATAGTCTTCTGTTTTAGACTCTAAGCATGCCCATTTAGTATGTCCCTTATGACTTACACATACATTTAAATGTAATACTTGTCCTTATACATGTACCGGTATATGTATTTTATCCCTGAATGAAAATCTCTTTTATGATTGTAAATGTTGTTACCAGAGAGGACCATAAATCTAAATGGTCCTATTAGGAGATTCTTCATTTTTGGATGAAATGATCTAAAAGACAAAGACCTGTACGTATGTTGTACAAGACACATTTGAATGATAGTTGGATAGTTAAAAGTATGCTGTGTATGGTTTTCCTCAATGAGCCTGCAAATACTTTCGTGTACATTCTCTGTACAATACATCATGTATACAGTCAAGAAAATCTGCCTTTTACAAGGTTGTTGAGAAAAATTGTATTAGAGTCTGAAATACAAGACTACTGATGTCAAATTACTGTACATGGACGTGCTCATCACTCGTGTATGCTAGTAGATGTTTACCCCATACATAAGGTAAATTCTGTAGCTGGACAGTCATCATGAATACAGAGTGGCTATAATGATGGATTATTGATTATGTAAATATATTATCCAGATCAAGAGTAGCTAGGTTATATCGTCGTAATACTGTATTGGCGTACAGGTCTGAATGTTAACGAGATTAAAATCACTCTGTAGACTTACAATTAAGAACCAAATTAATCATAATTTAAATACCATGTTTTATAATTGTTTTAAGTACATGTATGTGAGAAATTGATTTATGCAGATTTATGTTTCTTCAGAATGGACATATTAAAGCTTTTATCTAAAAATAATAAACAAAGACCTTAATTTGACTTGTCCACCTTTCATTCTTGAGTTGGGAAAAAAACACACACACACACACACAAAATAAAATAGCGCACACACATTCAGACCTGAATTTATATAATATATAATTTATTGATGACAGTTTCCAATTTATGGAGAGTGTCAAACCAGACCTTGTGTTTAAAATAAATTTTGAACATTTGCTGGTATCTATTGTGAAAGTGACATTTCATGGTTTATCAGCTTTTACCTGGGAAACTTGGGAATTGAATTTTATTTATCTCTCGTTCCCTCTCATACCATCCTTTTTACTTTGTACAGGGACCTGTTTCACAAAGCCTTTTTCCAATGACAAATGACAAAAATCAGTGACAAATCTGCTAATAACCAATCAGAAGCAATGATTTCAGTAGCTTATAACAAAAACTGTCATTTGTCACTGATGACAAGTTTTGTGAAACACCCCCAGGTGTATCACATGTAAAGTATGTGTTTTTTCACTTCTCTGTCTCTCATCATGGTCTCTCCATCCCCCCCTCTCTCTCTCTCTCTCTCTCTCTCTCCCTCTCCCTCTTCACTCTCCCTCTCCCTCTTCACTCTCCCTCTCCCTCTTCACTCTCTTCCTCTCATACACACCATTTCTCCTATGATATGAACTCGCCCTTTCTCTTCTCAGTATAATATCTGTCTCTATCTTTTTCTTGTGTTTCTTTCTTTCCATCTCCCTCCCCTTCTCTCCCTCTCTTCCTACCAATACTCCTATGAGTTCTATGTGTCCCTTCTACATGTATACTGTATGTCCGTCTCTATCTCTTTCTTTCCGTCTCCGTCCCTCTCTCTCTCCTTCCCTCTGCTTCTCTCTCTCTCTCTCTCTCTCCCTCCGTCTCCATCCCTCCACTCCCCTCTCTCACTCTCACCTCCCCCCTTCCACTGTTTACCCATTCCTGAAAGTTTAGTCTAGTTTTACACACAATGATTACTAAAATCATAATCATTTGCAAATTGCCTGTTTGAAGCTGAAAGTCTGTTGTTAACTCATATTCTTTTCACATCTGAGCCAAACACCCTTTCGTCTCAAAACCGACATTTTTTTCCTGAAAACTATGGAGCATGATCTCTGTCTGTCTTATGTTTTATTGTATAATTTCTCCTTTCTTTCTTGTTTTTGTCCATATTTAGCACGGCGGGAGAATCATTGTATCATTTACTAAATGTTCCTAAGGACGCTAAGGAAGATGACATTAAGAAGGCCTACAGGAAGGTAAGTCATTCTGGGCCCCCATCTTATTAATCAATCGCAAGTCCTCCAATCAATCGCAAATTTGCAGGACTATCTTTTAGATACATACTGTACATAGTTTTGATTAATATCAATCGCAAATAAGTTATGATTGATCTCAATCTATCGTAAGTTTACAGTCTCCTATATAGTTGCGATTGATATCAACTCTTTATAAGACGAGGCCCAGGACTCTTTTTGATAAATCAAATATTTGATAATGATAATATAATGATATTGTTCTTGTACAGTTACTTAGCGGTATATCACATTGTGATATATATGACATCATTCATCAATCTTTTCTATAATTCATATATTTGATGATGATAATAATAATAATGTTATGCCATATACTGTACATGTATGGGAAGGTAGGTCATTCCTCTTTTCAAACTAAAATATATTAAATGTAGTATTAGAACATCCATGCCAATAAATGTCTTTTTAAACATACTGTACATAATCTTTTTTTAAAATAAATTAAAAATACCCCACCCCCGATTTTTGGGCCACAAATCATTAGATCTTGGATGTATATAACATTAAATGGGGATCAGAAGAAAGGGCGGGCAAAAATACTTGAATCCATTTCCGTTGCAGTGTATATGGCTCTTACTCATAATACTTCCAAGTTCCAATTGAAAATGAGCCCTGAAGATTATTGAATTCGCAACTACAGTATGCAAAGTGGAATATATAAAATGACATGTTTCACATGAAATTTGACAAATTGTGTCTTCTTCCACAAAAAACATGGTAGGATTGATAAATTGAATGATTTTTGTGTCCCTCTATGATTAGATGGCACTGAAGTACCATCCAGACAAAAACAGAGATGACCCACTGGCAGGAGAAAGGGTAAGAATATCTTTGCATCAATACATGTACATGTACCTCTGTCTTAACATAAATGTGCCTTATCTTTTGGAGTGTACTCCTTTGTAATCCATGAACCTCTGTCTTTATAACATAAATGTGCCTTATCCTTTGGAGTGTACTCCTTTATAATCCAGGAACTTCATATACATGTATACACAACTCATTCTTTGAAACAGAAATTTTACAGACATGTACAAAACATGTAAAGTAAACACATCTACATGTATGTATATTTGCATATTATGCATAGCGAGGTAAATTGTCTATGGTTTGCTCGCTATTTATAAGGGCCACTATTCATAAAGGATCACTATTCATTTTGTTACGCGTTATGGATAGCGGCCCTTATGAATAATGGTCCTTATTAATAGCGGTCCTTATGGACAGCGAGCTTGACCCAAATACATGTATATAGATTTTTGTCCACTGCTAAATTTTAGTATTGTTAAATAAATATGTAACAATTGTTTCCTGTTATGTATTTTTCACCAAATGTAGTTTACCTTCTCAGCCATGATTTGAAAAAAATGAAAACACCTAGTTCCAATTATTAAAAGCTTGGTGCATGGTACATGAACAACTTCGCTTGGTATATGTACACACTGTACGTCACTTTTCAAGGGGGTGCGTCTTATACACAGGTACAGAAAAAAAGTTTTTTTTTTTTTTTTTTAATTAATTTGTTTATAGTTTCGATTTATGGCGCTATGCCTGGCAATGTCTCCCAGCTCAGTAATCAATGTGTTTACTCACCACTCGGAAACTACAACAACACTCAAATTTGTCTGTCATCTTGGTTTGAAAGCAATCTTTCTAATAGATCTCAATATGTAGTTTATAATAATAATTCCTCAATTTTTTTTTCTATAACAAATGGTGTACCACAAGGTTCTATCCTAGGTACTCTATTGTATTTAATTTACATTAATGATCTTACACATTCTTCTAAAAACAACATTGTTACTATTATTTGTGAGAAGTTCACAAGCACAAATCAGCGCCTCCAACTGCACCTCGATGTTAATGAAGGTCCTTCCCCGCGTGGGTTTTCTGCAACAAAACAACAACAACAAAACAAAAAAAATGAACCCCAAAATAGGGGTGCGCCTTATACACCGATTCGGGCGACTTCTGGTGGAAGTGCGCCCTCATAAGGTGACGCCATAACTGGGGGGCGTCTGACTGATCTAATTAATATTTACGTTATGGTCTACTCTTCAGAGTCTTACTGTTACATTGTAAGGAATAAAGTAATAGTTAAGTAAGAAAGAATTAGTCTAGCCCTTGCACTCTAGAATCTAGGCCTATAATACTATCGGAGAAGCCCCCCAGTTATTGCGCCGCCACCGGCGGGCAGGTACATAAAACCCCCAAACCGAATCGGTGTATACACAGGTGCGCCTTATACACAGAGATTTACGGTACTTCATGTCAACAATATCTTCATTTTATATCTCTTTCGTGAGGAATATTGTACATGTACATCAAAGGGCAGGAATACATCTCGCTTTTCAGAATACCTGCACTTATTGATGTTCCTTTCCTTTGAGGCCAAAATATTTGCATTATCAGCAGAAGTTACTGCATGAAGATATTAAAGAAACAATACAAATACATCTTATTGATTTATGTCACTTGACATGTACTTGTAATGGGCCAAGATCAAGTAGTGTTTTGACTTAAGATGTCCTTTGCGCACCTACAGGTATGTATGTTTGCATAAATTAGGAACTTGCTCTAGATAAGAATTTGAACAAACAGATAACAAAATGCAGACAACCAATATGGTTAGATACATGTACATACACATGTACATTGTACCTGGCATATTAAGTGCATGAACAGTTAACAACTAAAATCATTCATACCCTTACCAAGTTTTATAATTTTTTAAGTATGGGAAAAATTGACCTGTCCTGATTTATGTTTCTTAAGAATGTTACATGTTAAAGATCATAAGATGACATCTGAAAGTATTCAACAGAGGCCACCTTTCATTTTTGAGTAATTACGGAAACACAAAACAACATCAAAATGGCAAGGGGTATGAATAATTTAGTTGTTGGTTACTAATAATATATGGTCATTTTCACAGTAAAGGGTGTAACTTTTCTCAAACAGGGTCAAAATTTCAAAATATGTTTTCATAAACATTTCTACTAAAATCATTACTATAAATGTCTAAATTATGGATTTTTTTTGGTTCTGGAGCTTAAACTACATGAGAAACCTGGAAAAATAATGAACAACTGTGACAAATATGATAAATTTGAACAAAAACAACATTTTAATTATATCAACTTAAATGAAAACATTTGTTCTCCAAACATAATCAATTGCAATTTTTCATTTGCTATTCTAATGTACTTGAAGGCTTAAAAAGCTTTTTTGGTCAAACTTATTTGGTCTTTAAAAAAATTCAATGCGTTTGTCAAATTCAAGATAAAATATGACTTTGACATTTAGTTTTTCAAATTTACCTATCTTCCAAGAGGGGGAGCAAAATAAAAATTATTCTACAAATACCATTCAGTGAGGCCTAATTACCAATGCAAATTCCAAAGAAATCGCATTTCAAATGAGAAAGTTGAAAATTTCTTATGTGTGTGTTTCGGAGGCTTCAGTTAACAATAATGCCTGTTTCGGAGGCTTCAATCATGTTAACATAAAATGTTGTCCATTACTTAGGTAACATATTAAGAAAAATTCAACTTTACTGTTAATGATATGTTAAATTACTAATATAACACCTAAAACATTTGTTTACAGAGTAAAAATACTTGTTAATATACAGTATGTTACAAATTATCTTTACTTAATACAATGAGCTTTTTGTTCAGTATGCAAACATTGCAAAGTCACTTAATAGAATCCACATGGATTTCAAATCTGTGCTGATACTCGGGGAAATATATTGTCAAGTATGTAATTTCCAAGGAAATCACTTTTCTCATATCAAAGTTGAAACATTCAGGAACATATACATGTATAGGATCAGTTAAAAGTAGTGTTTCGGAGACTTCAATCATGTTAACACACTATATTGTCAACTACAAAGGCAATATACAAAGCGAAATTTAACCTTACTTTTGAAGTTTTTATAAAATGTTGAACTAAAAGTAAAGCACTTAAAATAATTGTTCACATAGAAACCATATATGTTAATTCATAGCAATGTATCCATTACACTTCACTTGCATCTTTGTCATCATTTATTCTTAGTGCAAAGAATTAAATTTCTGCACAGTGGCTTCCACGAACTTGTTTGTTATGTGTTATAACATTTACACAGACATTCATATTTTTTAAACCAATAGCATTGTAAGTATTTACAGGTTTTTGTCCTGGAACATAATTCTGTTCTACTTCTTATTTCAAAGAAATTTATCTGCCAACATGTCCAGTTCTCCTTCTTAAAAATTATAAAGGTAAGCTCTGCCGGCTGGGGTCCTGGTTGGTAGAGTCATCTTCTGTATTACATCCTTTTAGGCTGATGGGCTACACAGTCCTCTGTAAATTCATACAGACCATTGCTGTTCCGGCGCATGAATTTGACTTTGACATTGTCATCAATCACAGCTTTTACCTAGTAGCAAAATAAGAATATAGCAAATACAAACTTTCATTAAAACACAGAAAACAGCTTTCAGAATCCATTTTACTTCCTTGAAATATCTCACAGTCCCTTATTTTAATTCACCCTGTTAACTTTGTTCAGTACCACAACACCTGCTCATATACATTTTAGAAAAATCTTTTTGTCTTAGTTTTTTTAATAATCTGAGATCTAACCTGGGTAATACTTACAAGAGCCATGAAAACCACCCCATTTGTAGTCCTGCTGCTAGATGAAGTTGCATCAAAATATATGGCCACATAATCGCTCACATTAATGGTGCAATTGGAGAAGAAAATAGGAAATTAGCAGTTTGCTGCACAGAACGATGTTAATACATATATCTGAGCTTTGGACACTAAAAAACAATAATTTTGTTTGATTTTAGAAGTACATCTTGAATGTATATTTGCATGTGCATTACATAATATTTTATTATTTATCCATGTGTTGTTTAAGAACTAGTTCAGTAGTCTATATGGGCACCATCACTATATGGATGCTTAATGTGTACATTACACAAATCTTTAAGTACTAATTAATGACAGACTTGTTTTAATCTGTTTTGACCATGGATTTGCAGGAATAACCTGTTCAAAATTGTAATGTACAAAGATTTCATTCATTGTCACTGGTTTACCATTGTGCATAGCCATAGACCTGTATGTACACACATGTATATCAGGAGTCTAATTTTAACATTTGGTACTGAGGCAAACCTTAAAGGTCAGGTGACATCCAAATATAAGTTGATTCATGTTTATGTGCAGGGCTGCATACAACTCATAATTTGTAATAAATATATTTCATAGATTTTTAAATATTTTACAATAATTTTCTCAGACCTGCTATTAAGCCTTACCCTAAATAATTGCTCCAGATTTCATTCATCTATCTGTTAATCATTAGTGAGCTAACAAGAGACATTATTATGTAACTTTCTCTAGCTCAGCACATGCTCACAAATACCTCCACATTACCTTTCTTTTCCTGGTGATGCTACACCACTTCTGACATAGCAACTCATATGTTGGTATTGTATGGTCTATTGTAAACAGGTGATCAGCTCTGGTTAAGCTAGTATAGGCCTACATGTACATACTGTCTCTTGTTAGCTCACTAATGATTTACAGATGATGTCACAAGATGAATGAGATTTGGAGAATATTTTTAGGCTGCACATCAACAGAAATCAAACTATATTTGGTTGTCACCCAACCTTTAAAACCACAAACATTGAGTATGATAAAGGTACATGTACAATGTACAATACAGATCGTATAACTAGGCCTCACTATATTTTTAGTGACAAATCTAAACTTTAAAAACTTTCACACATCAGTTACATTACAATAACTCATTAAAAAAAAGTACAAGTAAAGTAATTTAAGGACAAAATATACAGTTCTTACCTCTATATTCTTGTGGATAACAGTAAGGAAATGAGAGAACTGTCTGCAGTGTTTATGCCTGTCTGGAAGAGATGCTACCTAGTATCAGATGTTGCTAGCACATGTTGCTGTAACCTTGTCAATATCTTCATGATCTTCATGGTCCATTGTCGTGGACAAGGTCCGCAGTCCGAGTCCTGCCGCGGCACTAATGTCCTTTGGCAAGACATTAATCTACATTTGCCACACTCGACCCAGGTGAGGTAAATTCGGTACCTGGCAGGAATTAATTCCTTGAAATGCTTAAGCGCCGTAATGGAAGCCATGCTAAAGCCGGGGTAATAATTTCCAAATTTTGAAGCGCATAGAGACGTTCAATATGTGCTATACACAAGAACCAAATATTATTATTATTATTCCATTGTCTTAAAAGGGGTTGTACACACTGCTTCCCTAACATTTCTAGAGGGTTCTTTGCCCACCAAATGTCTCTCCTACTGTTACAAATGGTCTTTGGATGGCATGGCCTATGCCATTTGATCCTAAGGGGTTGGCAAAGAGCATGATATATGTGGTTAACACTAAATGAAGCCTCCGAAACAAATTTGATAAATATTATGGATGTCTTATAATTTGGGAAAATATAGTGATTCATTTTAATACTTTATATATTAAAATATTCATAAAGCTTGGAAGATTTATATCTATTAACTTTTTTTAGTATTTGGTGAATGATTCTTAAATTATCAAGGTTTAAACAGGTGAATACTCCTAGTACTGGTGTAAAATTTCTTTCTGAAATACTGACTACTTGTAAATCTTTAAAAATATAAAAAGCCAATAACATCTAACACATTCCTGTACTTTATTAGACCAAAACCAAACATAAAACAGGAAAACTGTAAACAATCCCCTATCTATAAAACCACAATAGCAAAAAATATGGTGTTAACTACAGTTTGAAGCCTCCGAAACAAGTTTTTTTGGTTATTAGTAAGTCTTGAAAAAATTAACTGGATATCTATTTACTTTCAACTTCAAGGGAGCCTGCACATCCTAACATATGATTGCCATGCAGATTTAACATGAAACACATCGGTCTAGGTATTTAAAAAATGAAAAATAATCTTTTTGCTGTTTCGGAGGCTTCAAGTGTTTCGGAGGCTTCAAGTGCTAACGGAAAGTTTGTATTGTCTATTATTCTTTAACAGTGGGGAATATCTCAGCAATTTATTGACAAGTGATTTAGGGGTCCTAATGCTACATTTTGATATAATGATTGGATAAGTTCCTATATTCATATTTGTACAAGCTGTCTGAATAGTTTGTTTCGGAGGCTTCAATTCAGCTAACGGAAAAATGGCTCGACTCAGTCAAGCTTTTAAAAAATTCTTACAAGCAACATGATCAGACAAATTTTGTCATTAGTTGGAAGTATAGATATCAAGTGTTATATCAAGAACAAATGAAATGGTAGAAAGCACTTTTCAAACCAGAGGTCTTCCCATGAAGTTTGTTAACTATTGTTAACGGAAAATGAAGTCTCCGAAACGACAAATTACAACACTCTGTTCTCAAAAATAGAGGAGCAGTTACAGTTACAACTTCTTTGGTACTTTTTATTGAACATCTAACTTCGCATTCTGCATAACAAAAACAATCCTCGCTGTTCCTGAAAAAAATGCAGGGCTTTACAAAAATGTCTATGTATTTTGTGTACATCAAAAGGGTCACATTTAGGGTACTTATGTGCCTGCCAAAATTTAACGAAGTAATCCCTGAAGAAGTTTATGCTACCCAAGATAGCACCCAATTAGGTTACTCATATGCCAAAATATCTTTAAATTCTGTAGCTTTATGAGATCACTAGAGAAAAAAATGTCCAAATTTCAAAGTTACACCCTTTACCGTGAAAATGACCATATGTCAGTGTCTATTACTTGCATGATTAGGTTTTATTACTAGAATTATGCATATTTTCAAATTTCAGTTTCGATCTACCGGTCCAGTACATGAACAGTATTTCCATTTTGCGCACAAGATTGTAGTTTTTGTCTCGCCTGCGTAGCAAAAAGCGAGACATAGGCGCCGCTTTTCCGGTGACGGCGACGGCGACGGCGACGGCGTCAACATCAAAAACTTAACCTAAGGTTAAGTTTTTGAATTTTTGATATAATTTTTAAAGTATAGGTTCTTAGTCAATGAAACTTGGACTATAGGGTAATCAAGTATCCCCAATCATGTGAGTAGAATTTCAGATCACAAAGTCAAGGTCAAAGGTCATTTCAGGTCAACAGACTTGGACTATGTTGTGGCATCATCATCAAGATTTTCAAAATGCTTCTTCTTCGTTATTTTTCAACCGATTTTGATTCTGATTGTTTCATATGATAGGGCTAGGAGGGGGATTTAAAAGTTCTACACAGAATCGTAAAATTCATTATCTATGCTAATTTATGCAAATTTATTTGAAATCACAAAAAATGCTTCTCCTTCATTTCTCGACTGATTTTGATTTGGTGTGCTTTATCTGGTAGAGCTAACTTTGGTACACTAAACTTCTACACCGAAATTTTGAAATTGTTCTCCATTAATTAATAATGGTAATTTATGCAAATTTATTCCAAAAATAACAAAAATTGCTTCTTCTCCCTCATTTCTTGACCGATTTTGATTTGGTTTGCCTTATCTGGTAGAGCTAAATTTGGAACACTAAACTCCTACACAGAATTTTGAGATTTTACTCCATTGATTAATTATGGTAATTTATGCAAATTTATTCCAAAAATAATTTAAAAATCACAAAAAATGCTTCTTCTCCTTCATATTTTGACCGATTTTGATTTGGTTTGCTTTATATCGTAGAGCTAACTTTGGTACACTAAATTTCTACACAGAATTTTGAAATTGTTCTCCATTAATTAATTATGGTAATTTATGCAAATTTATTCCAAAAATAACAAAAATTGCTTCTTCTCCCTCATTTCTTGACCGATTTTGATTTGGTTTGCCTTCTCTGGTAGAGCTAAATTTGGAACACTAAAGTTCTACACAGAATTTTGAGATTTTGCTCCATTGATTATTTATGGTACTTTATGCAAATGAAATGAAATTATGTCCCTTCCAGGGCATCAAATTTTTATTTTTTGACCAGTCCAAAAGTGTACCACGACATTTGTTGTTGCGAGATGCAGATGAGCACTACGTCATTGACGTTCTGGTTTATCATATTGAATTGCGTTATGCAGGCGAGACCGCCGAGAGCGTTTCCCTTGTTTATAAATGTAATGCTTCCTGGGAGAAATTTCAATAGTTTAAACATATTTGTGGCTTACACCCAGTAAATAAGATCGCTTGATCGATCTGTAATTGTTTATCTGACTTGTTTTTTAATTACAGATCGATCAATCAATCTTATTTACTGGGTGTAAGCCACAAATATGTTTAAACTATTGAAATTTCTCCCAGGAAGCATTACATTTATAAAAGTTATTGTCCTATGGCGGACTAATGAATATTAATAAGTCAGAATGAATCAGGAGAGCTTGGGTTATTTGTTTCTACCCGGTAGTTCATCGTGACTGTGCCATGGACCAGTGATGGCCTGGTGGTAGAGTCGCTGCCCGGCAAGCAGTAGATGGCAGGTTCAAATCCCGCTGGTTCCAAGATTTTTTCTGACTTGTTTTTCAATTACAGATCGATCAATCGATCTTATTTACTGGGTGTAAGCCACAAATATGTTTAAACTAAGATTGTACTTGTTAAATGGCATTTAATTTAAAAAAATGATTTAGATCTCATTACATTTAATTTAAAAGAATGATTTAGATCTCATTAATAATACATACAGAAGTATGCAAACTTTACAGATTGGTTTGAATGTATGAACTACAAGTATTCATAGCCTTTTGCCCACAACCAATTGTTGTGTACTTAATTATGTTCTGTACCTACCTATATATTATTAATTTATTCCTGGAGACCAGCCCTTGACAGGTCAATAACCTCTGTTGGCTCCACCACAGTCTCAAGTATTAGTTCTAGGTGCTTTAAATTCTTTGAATATTGTTATGCTATTCTCTTGTTTTGTGTTGTTGTGTTAATCATATTGTATGTAAATCGTTATATGTTTTTTGTGAGAAGTGGAAATAAATGAAATGAAATGAAATGAAATGAAATGAAATGAAATGAATTGATGTGGTTGATATCGACAGTGGTGTACATACTGCATAGACAACCCTTACAGTGTGTAATAGATCTTTGCGTGATGAATTTTCATCACGTTTACCAGAAGTGTGCATTTTTAATTCTAGTTCAACTCTACCAGTATTTCCACACAACCATGGTTTATGGACAATAGCAAAAATACTTGAGAAATAAAGATACAATTAATAAAGTTTGAATTCATTTGAATCATAAGTAGCATAGTAGCATACAAAATTAAATTGTAGTTTGAAACTTTGAATGTACCAGTATTTGCATTTTGTACTTGAAGATGTACTGTACATAAAGTTGCATTTATAAAATGCATGATGAATTTTCATTCAATTTGATTTAGAATTAGTGTGCAATTTATTAATTTCAGATTGAATCTACCAGTATTTGCATTTTGCACTTGAATAAATGTGGTTTAGATACAGTAACATAAATAAGCAGCAATTAATGGCATTGATGAATTTTCCTTTCCTTTGTTTCACAAAAAGCGTGCAAATATTGAATGTTTGTTTGAATCTACCAGTATTTACATTTTGCACATGACCGGTATGCTTTGAAAATAGTACGTTGAATAAAGTGTAGCATATTAACTTAGAGCCCATCAAACACATGGTGCAGTTTCATTACATTCATTTCAACAAAACTTGTGAGTAAATATCAATAGAATCCTAATACAAACACTACCTTTGAAACGCTTTTTTTTCCGTGTCCAATGGGCCATATGAATGTATAATATTACTTTGAAAGTTTGGTATCATTGCATTTCGTCAAGATTTTTACGCTCTTACATTGTAAAATTTTGGATTTCTTGTTCTTGCTATTAATGCTCAATACTAATTTGAGGAAGGAAAATTTGCTCATGCAGGGCCTTTGCTGTGCAATGCTTCTCCCTTGAGAAATTTAGAGTACTTAGCAGATCAGTTGAAGTGTTAAAAAATGTCTCTGTCTCTGTGATCTCCAAACACTAGACAAAACCGTTCAACTAACCATCATCAAACCCTAAACTTAAAATCTTCTTGTTTTCCTAAAACTAACCTTATACCTTTGAGAAAAAAGAGCCCCATTGCCATTCATGCATTGCGACTTGAAACTCATCATCCTTATCATAGCATCTTATTTGAGGGTAATCTTCAAGATATTCTTTCTTAGTATTTATCATAAAGATGCTCTCACAATTTTGCTTACATGTAATATCAGAAGGTCACAGATTTAGGGTAATTTGTTTTGGTATCTAATATCAGTTCAAAGAACATGTATTACTGCTATCGGGCACTCAAGATTTATAAGCAAGCAAAGAACTACAGGGTGTACATTGAATACTTGATATTTACTTTCTTCTAAAAATAAAATTTAATGGCATGTTTTCTGGCACAGTGGTCAATGAATTCCAAATTATTTACATGTCTTATCTGACCCAGGTATATCTCCATTTATTAATCTATTTTAATTGATCTAATTGAGTAGCCTTTGGACCTTCTGTAGAAAAATCACTTCAACAGACATGAGACTGATTTCACTTTGAGATATGACTCAAAACAGTGTCATATTGTACAGACGCTGAAAAAGCGATTTTGTTAGATTATTGTTAAATTATCCACAGATAATTTTTCAATTTTTTAAAAACTATATTTAAAACGGTTTGTTGATAAGAAATCATTCTCAGATTGTGGTTTTTGTCTCGCCTGCGCAGCAAAAAAGTGAGACATAGGCGCCGCTTTTCCGGTGACGGCTGCGGCGACGTCAACATCAAAAACTTAACCTAAGGTTTAGTTTTTGAATTTTTGTTATAATTTTTAAAGTGTAAGTTCTTAGTCAATGAAACTTGGACTATAGGGTTATCAAGTATCCCCAATCATGTGAGTAGTATTTCAGGTCACTAAGTTAATGTCAAACGTCATTTTAGGTCAACAAACTTAGACTTTGTTGTGGCATCAACATCAAGATTTTGAATTTGTTAGCATATTTTCAATATTGATTGTTCAAATTCCATGAAACTTGTACCCAAGGGTTATCAAGTATCACAAATCATATGACACAAATTCCAGGTCACAAGGTCAAAGGTCAGTAGACTTGGATTATGTTTTCACAACTTAATATGAGAATTAATAATTTTTTTAATTAATTTGTTCATATTTCATTCAAGTGGTACATCGTGGTACATTTAATAATAAATAATTCTTCTGCTGATTCTTAGTCAATATTCACTTCAAAATGCTGATTATTTACAGAGGATTTCAATTTTGGGGGCCTGCTAATGGGCCATCCTGCTTATAAATAATGTCCCAACCTCAATTTGTCATATCGAATTGCGTAATGCAGGCGAGACCGCGGAGAGCATTTCCCTTGTTTAACATCAAGGTTGGTTTTTACATATATGGACACATTTGTGGGTTCAGAACATCATGTTTACTTAAAGATTTAAAGTTCAAGTTAATCTTAAGGTTACTAAGAAACTATGAGTCGCAGGGGGTCCTTTAACGCAAATTCGTTTGCTTTGTGGATGCAATTAACTTTGAGGTTTCGCCAACCTTTACAACTATAGTTACTGTTAGTTACAATGACCTTTTGCTCGGCTTATAGTTCAAAAGCTTGAGCAGTGGGTTCATTCAGTCCTGTGTTTACTGTATATGGTCATGGCCTTTAAAGGGAAATCCAACCCAAATAAACAACTACTCTATTACCCCATTGCTTATGGGAACCTGGTGGTCCCTGTGTTAAGCCTATGGGAATAAGATAATTCAGTAGTCAACAGGTTAAAAGAAAGCTGCAAAATTAGAGAAGCAAACAGATGAAAGTTTCAATTAAATCTGACTAAATATAAGAAAGTTATGAATTTTTGAAAGTTGTAATCACTATACGTATGGGCACTTCAAATTGGCTGAAGCGGTAATGTCAATGTGATAAAGTTCTGGACTACTTGAATGTATAGCATTGATTTCTCTCTACTGTTCACTCACCTGCAAACTCATCATAAATTGGACAGAATAGGATTTATTGTTGATTTGTATATTTGTATTTCATTTCATAACCACCCTTTTATGCCGGTAATTATCATTTGTTTGTCCTACTTGGGTCGTCTTGCATTTTGTGTAGGAACTGTGTGATGATCTGACCACTCCGTTAAATTTCATTTGGTGTGTTTTTGTTTTCACTATATTTGTAAGAATTCTATTGTATTATTTTACTTTTTTGATGAAAGTGGTAAATACATTCAATTCAATTCCATTCAATTCCATTCAATTCAAATGAATACATTCAATTTAATTTCATTCAATTGAATACATTCAATTCAATTCCATTCAATACAATTTCATTCAATTGAATACATTCAATTCAATTCCATTCATTTGAATACATTCAATTCAATTCAATATCATTCAATTCAATATCATTCAATTCAATATCATTCAATTCAATTCCATTCAATTCAATATCATTGAATTGAATACATTCTATTCAATTCCATTCAATTCAATATCATTCAATTGAATACATTCAATTCAATTCAATTTTGTCTTCCTTCAGTTCAAAGAGATCAACCGCGCACACAAAGTACTAAACGACGAGAAGAAGAGGCAGATATACGACGAGTATGGTTCGTTTGGAATCTACATTGCTGATCAAATAGGGGAGGACAACGTTGACCTTTACTTCCTGGTCAACAGTAAATGCTTCAGGGTACGTATGATCACCAGTGGATGGGGAGGTAGTGGGGGAGGGACAAAAGGCACAAAATTAATCAGATAATTTCTGTTACAGGTACCGTAAGCCATTTATTAAATTATTTTCTAGTTTCTTGCACTAAATCACTAAACAAATAATACATGTTTGCAAGTGCATTAGTAAATATGCACTGCACGCAGGTTAAGCCACAGTAGGGCAATGAACAAGACTTGTTGAGTTCATTGCCAGTCTCATTGTGACTTAACCAAGTGCGGTGCATATCACTAATGCACGAGCTATAAACATTTTAATTTGTTTTATTAGATGGGTCTACAATATGAGTACAAAGTCGAGAAAATTTTGGTTGCTATCACCAAAATGCACTCCCGTGCATATAGTAAAAATTAATGCACGCACACGTGATCCTTTTCAACGCTTCTCATTGACCCAAGTGTACGAAGTGGGTACCTGGTAGGATTTATTCCCCGAATGCACTGAGCATTACCGTTCCCAGAGCTAAAGCCAGGGTAATAATATCCGAAATCCTTTATTAGCACATAGAAATGTTATATCATAATGTGATATGTGTTATACAAGAACGACATGTTATCAATAAAAACAAAAATGGTAAATGTTTTTTTGTAGGAATTTTTTAATTGATCAGATTGTACATGTTCTCCATGTAATATTAAAGTGAGAAATACCTTATGAAACACTTTGCAATCGTATAATTTTTTAGGTCATTTTGTTGTGAGGTTTAAATTGAAAAATGTACTTCAGAACAAATAATTCTAAAAGGCCTGAAATCTTTGTTTCTATTTTATTTCCATGGACATTTATTTCATATTCTATTTTCAAATAACAAGCATCATCTGTTTCTTCTGCTTTCCAGAAGTACAAGCAAAATAATCTGATAAAACCTTGATACAATCAAACCTATCTATAGTGACCGCCAGAGGGAATAAAAAAAAGTGGTCTTTGCAGACAGGTGGTCTTTGTAGACAGGATCCTTTAGTATATGTTTTAATGAAAAAACATTTTCAAGGGAAACATATATGTAGTCTCTGTAGACAGGTAGTCGCTAAAGCAGGTTAAACTTTACAATGTTATTAACGTGGGCATTCAATTTCTTTTCTCTTTCCAGGTAACGAGCGTGATCTGTTTTTTCTGCACCTGCTACTGTTTCTGTTTCTGTTGCTTCCTGTGTTGCTTTGGATGTTGCGGAAGATGTAAACGGGGAGAAGAGGATGAGGAAGATTTTGAGATTATCATTCCAGACGTAAGTCCAAGCAGGCCTGATAATTACCCGATTTAAATCGGTTTCCCAATTTCTTTTATTTTTTCTTCCTGATTTTATCCATATTTTCCCAAATTTTCCCTTATTTTCTCTATTCTTACCTATTTTTTCCCAATTTTCTTACTCAAAAGAGGAGGAACTGTTGTTGGATGCCATTTTTTAATTTTTTTTACTCAAGGGGGGCGTGTTTAAGGGAATAAATAAACTTTTTTTTGTGTGCATACTATCACCCCTGGTACAAGGGTAATTAATATGGTCGATGGATACTTTCCAAGTGTTGAAGTCGAGTGGTTTAAGCACTTGATTTGAAATTCAAAGGTCGTGGGTTCGATCCTCGACACGGCACTAATGTCCTTTGGCAAGGCATTAATCTACATTTGCCACTCAATACCCACGAGAGAAATGGGAACCCCGTAGGATGACGAAAGCATTTGTGTTAGTAATTGCCTATACCCTCACGGTGACCATATGGTAGGAATGCTCCTGCACATTGTGCGCGAATGAATCAGATGACTGGGGTAATGATATCTTTAGAGACTTTTTTTTCCGTATTCAGTGTTATATAAATCCAGATTATTATTATTTATGATAAAAGAAATTGATAGTAATAAAACAATTATGTTTTGGGGAAAATTACACAATTTCTGAATCCATAAGAGACTTTGGTCACGTATTACATTCCATTTTTCGCAATTTGATTCAAATCACCCTTCCTGTTCCATAGGGTGAGGACGACGAAGACGAAGAACAGGACGCAGACGGTAACACGCCCATCACCAGCCAACCTACAGCATCACCAGCAGCCGCAGGGGCCTCAAGCCAGGAGAACGTCGCCATACCCATGCCAGCACCTGAGAAGTCACCCGAGAAAGAGCCGACCGAAAAGACGATTCTAAATCCGGGCGAGAAGGCAAAGTATACAGAAGGATAACGTCTGGGGCAGCTGCGATAATTTGTTCCTCTTTTGTTTAATCAATTCATACGATTCAAGGTATAGACCAGTTTTGGAAACGCCCTCCACTCAAAAAATGAAATGGAAGCTCGTATTACCAATCATGTGAAAGAATATGTTTTGACTAATACGTGATGATGCAAATTTTGCCGGGAAACCGCCTACTAATTGATATATTTGGTAAGTTATCATATCGATCCGGCCTGGATAGATATCGTGTAGTCCCATATGCATCTTTTAGTGTACAGTGCTTGTAACTTTACCAGGACTGGGCCAAGTTTCTAATCATTTTGATGATTCGAGTACCTTGCAGTACACACCAATACTTATATGCTAGATGATCAACCTTTACTGATCGATTCCACAACGTTTCTTTCACAATGAAATCGCGTGACCAGAACTGGTCTATACCTTTAAGGGGGAGGTCCACCCTGGCATCGGTTGGTTACAATGAAGCAGTGAAATCAGAGAATTAGTTTTGTACGAGTTTGAGGATAGTCTGAAATAATCAGAAAACTGTGGAACATGCCCTTAACACGTCGCCTACTGTTACCGGGATGCCCCTGTATTAAGCCTATGGGATTAAGAGAATTCAGTAGTAAAGAGGTTAATAGGATCCAACACTCGTTACTCTCTTGTTACCGGATCTGCAATGTTACACTTTTAGCCACTATTCATTTTGTACTTTTTTCTCTATAATTATCTTTGTTTTCTTCTAAACACTGATGATGACAGAATAAACTAAGGTAACAAGAATGTCCTGGAAAAGCAATACCCAAAATATGTCATATCACACAGCATTAGATCAAAAAAGGCTTTCGACGAACAATCAGAAGTTTTATGTTTAGATAATTGAAAACATGCTTGCTTGGCTGGAGCGTCTGTTTGCAAAACATTGTTTGATCCTCACAGCGTTAGAGACACAATTTCCTCATCGTGTTCCAGATAATCCTCTAACTTATCACTGATCTTTTTCTCTGATTTTTTCTGCTTTGATTTAGGAAACCAAATCGAAATCAGGTGTCGGATTCCCCTTGACTTGTCTCGGCATATCAACTGTACTACTAAATATTGCTTCTATTTCTGTGTATTTCTGATCTTTTTTACCCACGATCACCAGTTTTATTTAATTTATTATATACATGTATTGTGGACTGGTGTTTGTGATCATCTTAATATAATTTTTAAGAAGTGTACAATATATATCGGTTCAAAGTGTCTCTTCTGTTAATAGAAGATTGTGATTATATTTGTCTTAAATATTTTGTAATTTTTTCCATCTCTCCTTTTGAATGTATTCTTTTGTACTTGCAGTTTAATAGCTATTTGAGAGTAACTTTAAAGAAGTTATCCAAAGGTATTGATCATGTAGTAAATTAGACTTGTATGCTTTTTTAAATGCTAGGATGGTCTTCATAACTCTTTTGAATTTGAATTTTAGAAAACAATCCTTTTTTTCTTCTTCAATATTATGCTTTCAAAGCTACTTAAATTTGTGCTCCCCAAGATAGGATTTGTAGTGTCCAAATATAGAATTTGAGATCTTTGATGTGCTGTTGTTATTAATAGTGATTTTATTGGACTTACAGTTAATCACTACATTCCTTTCTGTATAGAACTTGTGTCTTTTTTGTGATTAGGAGAGTGTGACCATCCCGGTTCGAGTTGGGCACTATAGTATGGGGAATAACGCTATGTTGGGCAAGCACACTCTGAAAGAATAGATGGTCATTCTGTGACCAACTGGAGCCAAGTAGTTGTGGTGGTTATTTTACCTGACTGCTAAGAAAGCATAAATGCTTGTTAGTAAGCAACCAAAGGACCTGGTAAGGAGGATTAATGCCTTACCAAAGGGCACTAGCGCATTGCCTTGGTTTCGAACCCGGGTCACCGGATTACGAGACCATTGCTCTACAGATTGAGCTATCGCGAAGTTGGCTCATGTATGAGTAAAGATGGCTCTTGATACCATTGGATCGAACCCTGGTCTCAGTGGTTAGACTTTGCACAAGTTAACATTAGAGTATTACCGGTATAAAACCAGGCACTTGCAAAATGAAACCTTCGCCATTTGTAAACCACATCTATTGTCAGGGCAAGGAACTCACGAACTGCCAAGATTCAGTGCTGTCAGTTATGAGTCAATTATCTTTCTGCAGGTGACTGATCCTACCGATCAAAGCCTAAAAAAGTAAATCCTTCATGGAAATGTACTTTTTTTTAAATATACAGTGGAACCTCGGTATCAAGAGATCTGATATAATGAGGTATCAGTTTTATAACAAGGTGATTTTGCTGGTGCCAGCTCTTTATATTATTCTGTTTTTTTTTACCCTGATATAACAAGGTAATTTCCTTGGTCCCAAGGACCTAGCTATCAGGAGTTTCCTCTGTATCAGTCACACCACTAAACAACTCCATTCCGACGCCAGAACGACCAGTTTTCAGTCATTGGGGTGATGTAATACTTTGTTCGGTCTGGTGTTGGTCTGGTGTCGCTGTTGTTAGGGTGACTATGGTCTAAATGGGGATTTCCCTTTTCTATGGGGATCCCCCTACTCAAACCTTCTATGTTGCCTTAGCTTCTAGTATAGGTAAGAGTGCAGCTCTAGTCCATTCGTTCCATGTTACTGCCTTCCATAAGCTTAAACTTCACATTGTTGAGTACCGTAGCCTTTGATCATCTCTAGTATGTAACTGAATATTGGAATAGCATATTGCGGTAAAGGTTAGGTAGACTAATTTAAAGAGCTTGGGTAGACTAATTTAAAGAGCTTGGGTAGACTAATGTAAAGAGCTTGGGTAGACTACTTTAAAGAGAATATCAAGTTCTGGTAAGGATTGGAAACAATCTGTTTCGCTTTCTTGTTCGTTTATTTATTTTTTTGATCTGAAGAAGATCACAAGAGAAATACCCTTGACATACGTTGCTCTTCCAATGCCCTCGTAATTAAATCATGACATGAAACCGTTAACAAATTTTGACCATACTTTCATGCCACATGCAAGTGTAGTCCCATACACCTATTTTTGTGTGCAGTTCATGGAATTTTCAGGAAGATGGGGTCAATTTTTATCATAATGTGGGGATTCGATAATCTTACAGTTTACACCCATGCTGATGTCTGACTACAAAGTCTGACATTGTCTTCTCTTTCAATACTCCTCATTTGTGGAACTCTTTTCCTCACTCTTGATATTTACAGTCTATAGAACACTTTAAACTTTGCCTCAAAACTTGTCTATTCCAGCAAGAGTGAAAAGACTCTTGTTGGAGGAGCCTGCACATTTTTATGTAAAAATATGGTGGCTTAGAAGCACTGTAAATCACCATCATTGTTGACCGTTTTTTACAATAGACAGCTTTACTAACATATTCAAATTCTATGCGCACTATTTAAACAAATGTTGTTCTTGACAACCTGAAAGCTTGCCTGAGGCTTGCCCAACATAGCACAGTAATGTATGCAGATTGGATTCCGAGTATCGTAGTTCATTCTTAAATAACTCATCACAAGGTCCCCAGGAAAGAAACATTCATAAGCTTGAATATGTTAGTGAACCGGTCTAATGCTTGCCGACAGTTTCTTTCGCATTAACCAGGGACAAGTTTCATAAAACTTGTTATCAGTAACAATTGCTTAATTTCTTTGACAAATTGCTCTCAGCCAATCAGATGCCATGATTTCACTAGCTTATAACAGTAGCTTGTAACTTGTTATTGATATCAATTGTTATGAAATAGGGTCCAGAACTCTACTTTATCTTTTAATGTTAAGTACCTCTTATGTTAAATACCTTTAAATCAGTATTCACGATATTGTATATTAGTTGATTGGTTTTAGATGTATCCCTCTAATATCACTTTTAATTTCTGTGGAATCAGTTAGATTGTTATTTTTTAGGTTGATACGACTTATAGGCTGGAATTCACAAAAGACGTTCAAACCTAAACCAACAATTTACTATTGGCAGCTAAACATGCCAAAAAAGCCAGAGGTTCAATGCTCTTTGTTCTTTTAAGATAAAAGCAAGCTAAAAAGGCATTTCTCGAAGCGCCATGAGCACCGAAAGGTGGATCTGTGCGCTATACAAGTGGCCACTATTGTTATTATTATGTTGTATGTTTTTTACTATACATTTCTTTTTTTTCTTCTTATTTTTTCCCTGCAGGCTGCCCATAGTCAGTTGAGTGTCAAACCATAATTTAGAATTAGACCACCTGTTGTGAATTCCAGCCGTATTGGTTAGAAATATTTATGACGTACAATTGTAAAAGTTGATCCTATATTGAAGCATTCATATGTAGAATATTTGTACTATTTTAATTGTATGAATAGATTATGTGAACACTGTTATGGACTTAAACAAGATATTTGATGTTCTTTGTATATTTTGTTTTTACTCAAATTGTATCGTACTCTTTCTTCACTTTTGTATTCTATATCTACTATTTTCCCTTTAAGTCTGGTTCACACATGGCATGATAAACCCCAAAAGCGTTTTGATTTGATAACAAAAACGTTCAATGGCAAATTATATGGATATAAGTGTCACAAGTCTGTGCTATATAACGCACAGATCATAAAGTATGTGTTGGGGTTTGGGGTGTAAATGAATTGCAGCTATGTTTCTTTTTTTCTTTTTCTGTGCGCTCATTTGCAATTCATTTACTGGTACACTAAAAAAAGGGTTTAAGGGGGTTGAATGTGGGCCATGTGTGAACAGGGTTTTGAAGAGATAGATTTTGAAGTGACTTCTTTCCACAATGCTGTTCGGTCTTGACCCTTGACCCACCTGTAGGTCATTTTTGACCAACAGATAATGAATACGCATAACAATGTAGACTACTGCTACACACAAATTTATAGCACTGGAGCATCAAAAACACCAGATCTAAAAGGATGAAAAAATAGAATAGCACTTATTAGCATCTTGTCTGGGAACCCACTTCTTTGATGACGAGCTAAACCATTAAATCAGTAGTAGAACAGTAGAGGGCAGCAAATTATATGTTTTCACCATGACTGTATTGGTCAGGGAGTAGAGGATAATATTATGACCTTGTATATTAGATGAGTGACACTTCCCCCACAAGATAACAACCTCCTTCAGTTGCTTTGAAACAGTTTCTTTCACAATGTAAAAGCATGGCCATAATTCAAAGGAGTCGGACTAACTCGGACCCGGGGACAACTCGGCCCCGGTGCAAAAAACAGTCATTTTTGGTAGGTTTTGGGTTAGGGTAAAATGACCGTTTTTGCAGCGGGGCCAAATCTGTCATTTTACAGCAATGTGGCAAGATCTCACTTCATTTTCTACCTCTTAGTCTGATACATGTATCTATGTGAATTGAATGATTGACGATATTAATCACTTCTAAGTACTAATCTGTTTTGTGTGAACGCACCTTTTTTTCTTACAGTGTAGCAGGTTGATACATTCATGAATATCCTCTTGATTACCCCTGTTCACATCACCATCCAAACATCGCGATTTTACAAAAACATCGCGATATTTGAGTTGAAGTTTCAAACATTGCTTAGTTTCACAGTGACTTCCACTTAACTAGTCGCGCTGTTAGTAAATTTGTGAAATTTGGGTCTGGATGTAAATGGGTCTAGGATGAAGCATATTGTATTTTTTTTTTTATAAAACACGATTGCAACTACTTTTGAAAAAAAATCAACTCTGGCAATTTCAATACCCAATTGTGGATTATGTAAAACGTCATTACAATGTTCAAATATTTCAAAAGGTGATGGATGAGGCTATTGAAATTGCCCCAAGTTGATTTTTTTTTTCAGGAGTCTTTGCTAATGTGTTATGATTTATGACATGAATCGTTCACGTATCATTGAATAAAACGAATTGAATTGAAATTGAATTCATGACAGCAATTTTACGGCAAGAATTTTCATGGATTTCATACATTCAGTGTTGTGTCCATTGCAATTTCAATTATTTCACGGCGTGAAACTTTCACGAATATGAACATCTCCTGAAATTGGTGAAAGTGAAGATTCTGGTTTTTACAGAAGTAAGTAGTGGTATTGTAGATTTTTGTAGAATTATGTGATTAGTTGTATACTAGTAACTCGCAAGATCTCTAAAGTTCTAACATTGCCAAAACATATTGAAGTATTTGTGGAAAATAAACTCTGGAGTTTTAGAAACCTACTGTATGTAGAAAAGGGTGGATACACAGTCAAACCTGCCTATTAAGGCCACCCAAGGGAAACAGAAAACGTGGCCACTGTAGACTGGTGGCCTTTCAAGACAGGTTTGACTGCATGTACAACCACTTTCATACTTTATACAGTACATGCCCTAGATTCTCAGGGCCCCAAAAGGCCTTAGCTTGTATCTTTTTTTCTCTTTGAATTTAGGTATCATACACATTAATTTGCACTATCAGATTATACTTTTTTTTTCCTGGAAAACGTTTACTTTTGTGTTTCTTTTTTTATGAAATAACCTGTACAAGAACAATGGCAAACTTCATGTTAGGATTCTTATATCTGCTTTAATGTATTTGCAATGTTATCTGGGTACTCTTTTGCTTAATACATGCTTTCAACTGCATTATTTACATTGTACGTACTACGTATATAGTTCCTTTTAGTTATTTGTATTGCAGATCATATCTTTTCCCGTATTTCACTTCAAAGGAATTTTCACGATAGAAGCACAAAACAAGTTTAACAATGAACACTTGTGACTGAAGTGCGAAGTTGATTGACACGATTTTGATTGATTTAAAAAGTTAATTGATTTAGAGATATGTGAGTCTAGGTTGTGTTGTGTAAACTAGTGGTTTTATATACCTGTTTTATAGGCAGTACAGTATGATATGTTTTTATTGTTTGAATTCAGGATATATTCAAGGCGTTTACATATTCTTGGCAATGCTCTAATAACCAGGGGGACGTTTCACAAAGCCTTTTTTTCAATGACAAAGGACAAAAATCAGTGACAAATCTGCTGATAACCAATCAGAAGCAAGGATTTCACTAGCTTATAACAAAACCTGTCATTTGTCACTGATGACAAGTTTTGTGAAACGCCCACCAGGATCATATTGAGTTGACGAAATCAAACCAAGTTGCTGCTAAAGTATTCAGTTTTTAATGACTTGACTTACATGAATGATGAATATTCATAGCATGTAGAGACAACATATTAATCATCATGTAGTGTTGCATATTCATGTTTTTAAAATCTTTATTCATTATAGAGTAGGCATATTCATTTTCCAATCATGCATATTCATGATGTATCAATTAGCCATTCTGTAAGATGGAATGACCGCGAAAGCACAAAACAATCCAATGTCATAAGTGTTATTATTACAATTATGCAATAAATTGTGAGTATATTATATATTCAATGAAAGTGGTAAACTTCCAAGTCTATTGTATATTAGTGAGAGAATACTCTGTAAGTTGGAGTATAAAAAGCCTACCATTATATGTTTTTGATGAAAATGTGTGGGTGTGAGTGTGTGGTAGATTTTTTTGTGTGTGGGTGTAAGTGTGGTAGATTTGTTTGTGTGAGTGTGTGGTAGATTTTTTTTTGTGTGGGTGTGAGTGTGTGGTAGATTTTTTTGTGTGTGGATGTGAGTGTGTGGTAGATTTTTTTGTGTGTGGGTGTGTGGTAGATTTTTTTGTGTGTGGATGTGAGTGTGTGGTAGATTTTTTTGTGTGTGGGTGTGTGGTAGATTTTTTTGTGTGTGGATGTGAGTGTGTGGTAGATTTTTTTGTGTGTGGGTGTGTGGTAGATTTTTTTGTGTGTGGATGTGAGTGTGTGGTAGATTTTTTTTTAGGACTGACCCTTAACCCTTAAAAGTTTTTATTCTGGGCCTATCATAGTCATTTTGTACTTGTAGGCGAGACACACTTGGCCATGTCGAATCTCCCTGTGTTTTTTTTTTTTTAAAGTTCTAGGCTTGGATTTTAGTGGCGCCCATTGGTCAAAGTGAGTTGTTTTGAGTCTTTAGAAAAAAACAATCCTGGCCAAGGCAGATAAAGAGACGTCCGTCGTACACCCCCTTTATTAGGGACTTTGAGATTTGCACAACGACAACGTGGATTGCTACGATCGACGTCCTTTTAATGCACTGCCTTGAATGGACGTCACACTTATCAGTCCACGCAAATCTAAAAGTCCCTATTTTTATCGTTGGAGTACTAAACAGGTGTTTAATCCTAATAAGGCCGGGAGGGCCATTATGCCCTCCCCCCCCCCTCCGCGATTTGTTTTGATTTTTCGGGAACGCATACGGCTAGCGCCCCGCCGCTCGCTGACTTTTTTTCTTTCGTGCATCTTTTAAAACAATTTTTTTGAAAATCGGGGGTACAGTTACAAAGTCACGTGACCTTTTGTCTTTGCATGTCAGCCCGAAAATCGCTCATTTTCGTGATTTGTGTACAAAACATATGTAAATTTCATTTTTCCTAAAAAGAGATAAAACATCGGTTATTGGGTCTTGTTTAAAGTTTAGGTGTTTGTTTTGGGAGTCAAAATATGTGAATTATAGTTAAAAAGAAAAATACAAAAGTTAAAAAAACAATGAAATACATGAGAAATTATCAAAACAAGAGATAACATAAGGAATAACCTAGCTCTTCCAATTTTTTTGTCGTATTATTGTTTCAAATGGTCTAACAAATACATGTAGTGAAAAAGAATGCTTAAATATAAAGAATATATGATTTATGGGTAAATGAGTGCATTTTTCAAAAAATTAAATTTACGCCGACTCCAATAACATCGTGTAAACACGGCTATTGACTATCGTATTAATTTTATTCGTAACAGGTGAATAATATAATTTGTAATGAGGCACTTTGAAAATACTCATGCTTTAAGTTTGATGACATTACGAAAATGGCCTATTGAGGGAAACAACCCAACCATCCCTACAAAATGTGTCTTATCCAGGACTTAGGATTTCCAACTCCCTGGTGTTAACAGCGTATTTTGAGCGTATTGTAACGGACCAGCCCGTTACAGGTAGTTATCTTGCAGAAAACGTAGAGGGCAGTAAGCTTTTGGGGCGTAAGGGCTCAGAGCGCGATTACGGACGCACCATGCGTAAAGCAGCTCTCAGAGCGTCTCAGATGCTATAAATACCAGTAACAAGCAGATATTTCGTCACTTCGACGCTGGCTCTCGTCTGAGTCAGATAGCGAACTCTCCGCTTTGCTCCAACTGAGCTAAATACAGGAGAAAGGATTGGAAGCGAGAAATAGAGTTCCTACAAAAGGCAATACCTGCCTTTACTACTTGTTGAGATTAATCCAGGTAATTGGTGTCGGTGTTAACTATGATAACATGTTGGAGAAGTTGACTTATGTTTGTATTAATAAAGTATACAGTGAAACAATCCATCGTTTCATAACGTGTAATTAGTTGAGTCTCCATAGACTAATGTAATATAAACACTCTCATAGAGAATACACGTCCAGCTATCCAAAACACCTCTCATCTCCACACTCATATACTTTGGGAAAACGGAGCCACGTCAGGGCCTCTAAACTACAAGCCAAATAGAAACCGCTCGCGTTATTCAGGATGGCAAATTCTTCGTCAGATGACGGTGATAGAGTAGTCTGCAAGCACAAACCCTGGTCAGTCGTAAAAGTGAGTCTGCACTATAAGACTACCATAGGCCATGTACTGATACTGACACAACCAGAAGGTAGCTGGGCTAGACTTCTCTCAAGGCACAATGATTTGTTGATAAAGTGTCAAATTAGGGTCTGTGCCTGAAGACTAGTGATAGAGGCAAGGGACAGGCCAGCCCTCCAGCATCCAGGACCCGTTCTAGGATGGAGGGCCGTAACAGTATTTTGGGCGGCGAGTGAAAAGTAAGCAGGCGCCGCCGAATTTAACTCCGCGCTTAGCATAGCGACGGAAGGCAAAGAGGACGGGAGAATTCACTCAACCGAGATCAAATAATGTATGCAGTTCGGATTCTGTCTATTGAAATACTATTATTCTTGTCAGGTGAATGAAATAATTTGTAGTGAGGCACTTTGAAAATACTCGTGCATTAAGTTTGATGACATTTCGAAAAAGGCCTATTGAGGAAAACAAACCCAACCACCCCTTCAAAATGTGTCTTATCCAGGACTGGCAACAAATTATTCCAAGCAGCTGCCGTTTTCTATGGTTGCACATTAGGGACTTTTAGATTTGCACGAAGACAATGTGGATTGCTACGATCGACGTCCTTTTAATGCAATGTCTTGAATGGACGTCACACGTATCAGTCCACGCAAATCTAAAAGTCCCTAATATAATCTACTGGTGTGCTGTTACCTTTGATGGTCGAGGTTCGAAGCCGCCAATATCATTGGAAAGCTTGAGTAGTGAATTCTTTCATAAAAAAATATCCTTTTTATATGAACTAACTAAAATATGAATACAAAAGCCTAATTGTGTCAAGAAATTTGCTTACATTGTATAATAGCAGCTTTAATTTGTGAAAAATAGTTACATTTACAGTCCTAAAACCTGCAATTTTACACTTTTCCGATTACTTCCGGCTCACGAAAATAAAAATTAAATTTGTTCATGTACAGTTCTTTATGATGTTATATGTCAGATTAGTGCCCTCACATGCTCGGTCGAGTAATTTTTATTAATATTTCAGGAAATTTTGCTCCATTTCCTTTCGCTTGCCTACTGTAAAGGTGTACTACTCGTATTATCAGAGGAGTGGTAGCAAAAAGTAATCATCATTACAAAAGCATATTTCACTTTGAAAGTGGCTGTTAATTTACAGTTAGGCAGGAATCTTTTGTCTACGTGTCTGCAAGGAAGATCCAGTTAAGTACATGCCTGACATATTTTGCCATGGCGGCATCGAAGATGGTACAAAGGGAATGAGCTAGATAGCTAGGACTCCATCTCTTAAAACTCCTAAAACTACCTAACAGAACACAGGTTCATAACAGTTTATAACAATGGCCATGAAGTGGTCCAGGAGGTAAACAAACATTTCTTTTTCTTTAACTTGGCATTCCAAAAGCTATTACGATGGATTCGTCCACATTAAGATATTAAATACTTTTTTCCATTGATTTGATTCTATTTCTGCAATTTTCCAATTACAATAACTGAATAACAAAGAACATTTAAACGTAGGGTATAATACAAATATGCAAACAATAGTAACTTAGTGTGGAAATGTGATTAAAGATGAAGTTGAGTTCTGGTCATGCGATTCCATTGTGAAAGAAACGGTGTGGAATCGACCATAAAAGGTTGATCATCTAGCATATAAGAATTTGTGTGTATTGCAAGGTTCTGGAATCATCAAAATGATAAAAAATTTGGCCAAGTCTTGGTAAAGTTACAAACACTGTACACAGAAAGATGTATATGGAACTACAGGAACACGTGGCGTTAAAAATCCTACCCCAGAGTTTTACGATGTTACATGACATAATTATTTAGAATATGAAGGCATTTGAAGAGCCATGCTTTTTAGGGAACATGTCTTATCTGATGTTCTTCCACACTTGCATAATAGAAATGATAACGCTCACAAATTATTTTTCACCTCTTCCCAGAACTCAACCTTCTCTTAAAAACTGTAGTTGATTGTGATAATATTTATACATATCAATGCTTGTATAACAAGAAAATCAAGATTATTGTTATCCCGAAATCTAGCCCTTAAGATTGATCAAAAACTTACGGTAATATATGTACCCCCCCCCCCCCCTCCCCCATTTCCGTATTCTCTTATCAGAAATTAGAAGAAAAATAACCATTCAGAAAGAAATTGTGGAGGCATGATTCATGATATCATACAAGTAATCAAGTTTGTGATTTATTAGGAGCACCGGTTTGCAACATTTACAAAACAGTTCTCGGAAGATCACAAAGTAAAGACATCCAACAACAAAGAGGAAATGAAATATTAAAACATGTTTAAAACACGGGCGGATGTAGGATTTTGCAAAAGATTAGCGCAGACAAAATTGATAAAATTTGGAGACATACGAGCATGGCCAAAACAAAACGTTTACTTAAAAAAAAAATTGTCTAGGTACTAGAGGAATTAATATAAAAATGAATAAGTAAAAAAAACGAAACCAATACCTAAAAGGAGGAGTATTAATGTTTCAACTTGTGTTCAAGGTGGGGAGGTTTTACCCCCTCCCCTAAATCGCCCTTGTTTTCAAACTGAAAGCTCATTTCGTATCCGTCGTCTCTTGATGAGGATCGCTACGATGAAGAGATAGACGACCATGCCGGCGTGGATGAAGCCGCCGATGATGAAAACCTTCGTGAACGACTGGGTGACATCAAACAGATAACCTACAAAATGATTATGATAACAGAATTAGAATTATCAGTCAGGAAATTGTATTGTTAAATGGCAAAGTGTAATGAGATGCATTTCGACCATAACCCATAACCATAATCATGAGCATTTCTACAGTGTGAGTCAAAAAAAAGTTTACACCTAGAAAATTGCTAATTATTTTAAAAGTCATCTATGAACAGTAAATTATTATACACTTATGAAAGAGTGTTTCACCCTAGATCATTTAGTATCATTTGTGTGTGGTTTGTGTTCATGATTGGATGAACAGGAGGCATTGTTTGCGAGAATGCAAAAATCAAAATGCGCCAAATTAGTTTTGTCATGTTTGAATAAAACTTTGGCGTAAGTCGATTTTTGCACTCTCGCAGATAATGCTTCCTGTTCATCCAAGCGTGAACACATACCACACGAAAATGATACCAAATGATTTGGGATGAAACGCTCTTTCATAAGATGTAAAATAATTTACTATTCATATATGATTTTCAAAATAGCTTGCAATTTTCAAGGTGTAAACTTTTTTTGACTCACACAGTAGTTAGCTGCTACAAAAACATTCCAGTACACTGTTTTATGTTGTCAGTCCATAATCCGACAATAATTTATAATGGAAGTACATACGATGTGACACTGCCGGCGGAGCCGGGGGGGGGGGGGGGTGGGGGGGGGGGGGCAGGGGCCAAAGCCGCCTCTCAACATTTTTTCAATTCCTCCTAAAGTGACTTGTTTACATAAGGAAGGTGCCCTCTTTTACTTTAGATAAGTTTCCCCTTTTTATTTCTAATAGGTGCCCGTTCCACAGTCTTTTAAGTGCCTCTCACCACCTCTAATATGTGCCCCTTCATCGATGACAATTTCCCATATTCAAATTTTAGAGGTACCCATTTTACTTTCACAAGTGCCCTTTTCTTTTATAATAAGTGCCCTTTCCCCTTCTGATAGGTGTCCCTTTTCATCTTTTATGAGTGACCCTTCTCACCTCTCATAAGTGCCCCTCTCACACATCTAGTAAATGTCTCTATTTAAATCTCATAGGTGCCCCTTTTCTTTCGACAAGTGCCCATTTTACTTTAAAATAAGTGCACCTCTCCAATCTCAGGTGAGTGCCCCTTTTCAGCTACAAGAAATGTCGCTCACCACCTCTGATAAGTGCCCCCTCACCTATTAAGATTGCCTCTATTCAAATCTAAGAGGTGTTCCTTTTATATTGAGGGTTTTAAGTGCCTATTTTCATCTCCGGTGAGTGCCCTTATTAACATTTGAGAGGAGCTCCCTTTAACTTTTTAATGAGCGTCTCTTTTCATCTATGATAAGTGCCCCTTCTATTTTGACACGTGCCCCTATCCTTTCTAATGGTGTATTGTCCTTGAGTCTATTGTCAAAGGTTCTTGTTTTGTGACACCGGCGAGTCACGAATTCGGTGTGGGTTCCAGGGGGCGGAGCCCCCGGAAGTGCAGGGGTTTTGGGCAATAAATAACTGTCAGATGAGCATGATTTTATACCTTATTTGTGACACTAGCAGGTCACGAAAACGCGTAGGGTCCAGGGGCGGAGCCCCCGGAAGCTCAAGGGTTTTGGGCAATAAATAACGGTCAGATGAGCATATTTTTATACCTTATTTGTGACACTGGCAGGTCACACGAATTGGCGTGGGGTCCAGGGGGCGGAGCCTCCGGAAGCTCAGGGGTTTTGGGCAATAAATTACGGTCAAATGACCATATTTTTATACCTTATTTGTGACACTGGCAGGACAAAAATTAGTGTTGGGTCCAGAGGGCGGATCCCCCAGAAGCTCTGGGGTTTCTTTACGTTAAATTATCGTCAGATGAGCATATTTTATACCTTATTTGTGACACTTGCAGGTCACACGAATTGGCGTGGGGTCCAGGAGGCGTAGCCCCGGAAGCTCAGGGGTTTTGGGCAATAAATTACGGTCAGATGAGCATATTTTTATACCTTATTTGTGACACTGGCAGGTCACGAATTGGCGTGGGGTCCAGGGGGCGGAGCCCCCGGAAGCTCAGGGGTTTGTCAATAAATTACGTTCAGATGAGCATATTTGTATACGTTATTTGTGACACTGGTAGGTCACGACCGTCACGTATTGGTGTGGGGTCCAGGGGGCGGAGCCCCCGGAAGCTCAGGGGTTTGGGCAATAAATTACAGTCAGATGAGCATATTTTTATACCGGATTTGTGACACTGGCATGTAACTAATTGGCGTGGTGTCCAGGGGGCGGAGCCCCAGAAGCTGAGGGGTTTTTGGAATTTTATTATGGTCAGATGAACATAATTTATTTTGATACCCTATTTGTGACACTGGCAGGACACTAATTGGCGTGAGGTCTAATGTCCCATTTGCAGGCCAACAAATGAAAAGGTTAAATTCCGACAGTAGTTATAGCAGTGAGTATGGGGACGGCCATAGGTTTTGTACACAAATATTTTCGTACTAATACTATTTCTAATTGACTCGTGTACATTAACTTTGACATAGTCTATTTTCGAGAAAAAACGGACTTATAACACGCGTGTCTATGTTTTTTTTTTTGAGGTCTTGACTTTATGAATTTAATTTGGGATTTGTCATTTTGGACTTGTAAATTTTTTCGATAAAAACTGACTTATAACACGCGTGTCTATGGCATTAAGACTTTATGAATTTTACTTAGTGATTTCTTTTGGTTTTCATCATTTGGACTTGTATTTTTTTTCTCGATAAAAACAGACTTACAACACATGGTTCTATGTCAATTTTGACATTTTGAATTTTACTTAAAGATTTTTAGGAATTATTGATGTTTTGAATAGTGGATATATAGGTATTTTCTTTTTTTGAACTGACTTTTAACATGCGTGTCTATGGAATTTTGACTCTATGATTTTCTTTCTATACTTTGAGTTAGACTTTCTGAGGAATGTTTACAACGCCGTTGTATAGGTTGGATCAATATCTATTGTTCGATCAACTAAATAAAGGAATGTGTATTGACCCATACTGTGATCCTCGCATGACAACGCGGGGCAGTGTAATGTAGCCTATGTGTATTAAAAGGGTATTGATTTTGTATAGGTCTAGTGTCTTTTGTATTTGAATTACCCCTTTATAGCAACAGTACCGTTGTTTCTTATTGATCGTGCATTGACTTTATGAACCTCTCAACAGACTTTCGACAAATGAAGCTTGTTTTACTCCTACCTGTTCATACCACCGAGTTCTTTGGACCTGCACACAACCCTTTGATATAGTCATGGCTGTGTTTAGACTCTCTCAAAACATCATTATTGACATACTTTGTATGTTGTACGACTCTTCGGACGTAGAATACACACATCAATGAAATAAAACACTTTGCAGTACGGACATTTTACTTTATTTTACTTTATTTGTTTCCGTTTCAATGTGGGCAACTTCATACTAAACAGATTTGAATACAAAGATAACAATTGTAATTTAGTTATGTTACAAGGGAACAGAGATAAAATATACCAAACATTGTTAACTAGAGAAATAGGATCCAAGTCACCTT
>JAVYIG010014830.1:0-39285 GCA_035222895.1 Strongylocentrotus droebachiensis | reverse complement strand
GATAAATCAAGTTAGGCTAAGTAATATGATTACTAGTATCCTTTGGTTTTGAGAATTCCGATGTCATGAACAAACGAAAGTCTTGAAAATTTTCATTGGCTAAAATTGTATAGTTTCTGGGTGCCTGGAGATGGTACTAAGTCCTAATAAAAGCTCCGTTCACATTTGCCTTCCGGTCACAAAATCGTATCTTATTTAGCTAAAAATCTTAAAAATCTAACTTCCTTACTTGTTTCACTACACAAATTGCCATTTGGTTATCAGTTTGTAACACCATTGCCGCACTATTTATAAATTGCTTTATATATTTTTATCCCATTAATTTCCCTCTTTATCCCAAAAATATGATTTCCCCATGCCTTTGCCCAGGTTATATGATTTGTAACGTATTGCGTGCATGACATTTCACAAGATCTTTTATAAACTTTGAAGAATTGAAATTATTTTCAGAATATTGTATATTCATAATTATTGACTTTTATCTAAATAAATTTCAAAATTCACATTTTTCATGATTTAACTAAATTTTTTTAACTCTATATTAGATTATTAGTGCATCCGCACACACAAACATATTATTATCAATATGACTTGGATGCTGGTGTTAGGAAATGAGATTCTCAGGGGGAAAGTGAGAAATTTATATTACCAATAGAAAGAAAACAATAAGAGGATAGCGAGGCAATGACGTCAGGCGCGGATCCAGGGGGGCCGCGCGGGCCTTGCCCCCCCGAAAAAACAGAGAGAGGTAGAGAGAGAGAGAGAAGGAAAAGAAGGAAAGAGGAGAGAAAGGAAAAGAAAGAAGAGGAAGAAGAAAAGAAAAAGGGGGTGTGAGAGATCGGGGGGCCGAAAGGGCCTTGCCTCCCAGGCTGTTCCCCCCCCCCTCCCCTCTAAAAAGAGAGATAGAAGGAAAACGGAAAGAGGAGAGCTAAACGGAAACAAAAAAGAGGAAGAAGAAAAGAAAAGGGTGAAAGAAGGGAAGATCAGTTGCTGTTAATCCCGCCAACAACGTGCAGAGCGGGGTGGGGGCCGAAAGGCCCTTGCCCCCCCCCCCCCCCCCCCCCCGTCAACCTAAAAGAGAGAAAAGGTAAAGAGGAGAGAAATGGAAAGAAAAAAAAAGAGAAAGAAGAAAGGTAGGGGAGATCAGTTGCGATATTTTTCCCCGCCAGCAAGTTGTAATGGAGGAGGGGGGGGGGGGGGGGCACTGGTGTAATGATAGGGGGCGGGGGCGGCTTGGGGGAAAATAAAATTCAAACGTGGTTAATTTCTAGTTCCACAACGGTGGTTAACAAATAATGCTAAAATTACATAATTTTTCCGAGATTTGTCCTCACTTTTTAGTAAATTACCTATACTTTTGTATGCATTTGTTGGAAAATGACAAATTCCTAAATTTACAGCCAGGCAAGAAATATGCTTCTTGAGATGCCTACATGTCAGGGCCCGCGGAACGGCGGGGATTGGGAGCCTCGAGCTCCCCCCACCCCCCACCCCCCCCCCCCCCCACTTAAAGAAAAGAAAGAATGGTTAACTGCCAGTGGCACAAAATAAAGAGGTATCAAAATATGCTCATCTGATAAGGCGGGCCCTTAGATGCTCATCTGACGGTAATTTATTTCCTTAAACCCCTGAGCTTCCGGGGGCTGGCCCCAAAAACAAAAACAAAAAAATAAGAGAGAGGAGAGAAAAGGAAGAGGACGTAGGAAGAAAAAGGAGCAGACAAAGAAGATTTTTGAAGGATTAAAATAAGAGTCGAGAACGGTACAACGAATCGTCTTCTTTCTCTAATAAAATTTTAATGAAACGTCAAAGCTTCCGCGCTTCTTGGAGGAGGGAGGGGGAAGCTCACCCCTCCCTGTACCCACCCCCTATAACGTCACATCATAATTTCAATTGGCCCCCCCTAAGAAATCCTGGATCCGCGCCTGAATGACGTCACAGACTCATGAGTGATCGAGTTGCCAATTTGTCTTGTGATTTTCAAAGTTTTTTCATGTCATTACAAATTCAAAACTTTCTTATTAATTAGCCACATGGCCCCGAATATATGTAGAAAATATTTATTGAAAACGTACATTTCTGAACAAATAAAGAAAAAAGGAGTGCTCCAATAATGTACGCGACCCATCATCCTTCCCCCCCCCCCAAAAAAAAAAAAAAAAATCAGTACGACCACGCTGCGCCATTCGGTCCACCCTCCCTGCAGTATTCCCTTAATTGGTACGAGTAAACAGCGGGGGCTAGGGTACGTCGCCGCCCCCACAAATACAAAAAAACACAAAGAAAATGCAATAAATTATCAATAATTCATTGCATTTGGCCTCGACCCCTAAGATAAACAAATCCTCTATGTGGGCATGCCTTGAACCATAATGCATAGCCCTACAGAGTTCCTATTTAACTAACATCTACATTATTATAAGAACAGTTTCATTATCAAATCGAATAAACACTTATACAGATAATGTGATATATGTTTTGTTCTTATATATAAGTACACATCATATTCATACCTCATATGGTGATTCGTTATACCTTAACTCTAAATTAGACCTTCATTGTATAGACAATCTCATCTAAACGCGCTAATCTATATCCTCTCAGATTTAGAAATAATAATGCTAACATAGAAATATGTTGTATTCCTCCAGCACACAACACATACATAATCTCAGGTGTAAATATCGTTTTAGGAAAACGAGCTTATCAATCAATACTGCAATCTGCATGTGATTCACCTATAATTATTGCACTATTATGCTTCGACTAGCCATATGACATATACATAGAAATATAAAGGAATACTCATAAACTATATCCAAGAACCCACTATTATAATTATTATTATTACATACAAGACAAGAAATATAGACTAAAGAATATTGATTGTCTCTAAGAAATTTGATAACTTTCACTTATGCAATATACAGCAATACATGTTGTATTATAAGCCAATCAACATCCAAACATCAACCTTTAAATACAATTAGGCCTATGGAATATTATGAGCAGGTTCATTCGATTGAAAACTACCAAATAATAATGGTCAGACAATCCCTTGTGCCAAGCAAATGCTAACTCTTCACAGTGTTTCCAACTTCTAATCTGAGCTCTTAATTTAAGCAAACATGCCTCCTATCACTAATCCCCCTGTCCTAGCCCAATGGAGCGTGTTGCTCAACAACACAACATGACAGAAAGGGAGAGAGTGTGTGTGTGTTCCCCTACCACGAGTGAGGGTTGACCTCTGTACAGATTGACACAAGAGAGATAAGGGAGAGATGGAAGAGGGGGAGAAAAATACTCTGTTGTTCCAACACTATGTATCTACACTGGATCATACACATTATCACAATGGCACTGTTGCATAGTATATCACCTAATTTGCAATTATATTAGGTTCTGAATGATAGATTGTAAATCAGGAAACTACCATTCATGATATTAGACTTATCTTTTCTTTATCAACCCTAGACTAGCTTTATAGTATTTACATACTCCAATACTAGGTGGAGGATAAACGTTTATATAGCAGTAGGTATACTCGTTTATAATTTGACATACTATTCTTTGCATCAGAAAGTTCCAACCTCAATAGAAGTACTCTTACAATTCTTTTCTGAAATAGAAATCAAAGTCAATACTTTTAAAAACGGTCAAAGTACCACGTGCGTCGATCACCACGTGCCCGGCACATTTTTGCTTGTCTGCGCTGCATGCACCCCCTGTCCAAACACACACATACAAGGTATCTGATTGGTCGATCAATTCCAGACGCATGCGCAGTAAACAGCATCCGTCTGGAAAAGGGCACATGTGTGCTAATAAACTAGCATGCGTGTGCTATAACACCTTGCACACGTCTGCTAAATAACAGGCGGTGATTGGTCAATTTAGCAGACGTGTGCCGAGTTCTATACGTCTGGGGCATGTGAATAAAGTCTCCAACGGCTTTCCATAGTCCCGAGTCGTATTATACGCAATTCGCCCGAGTCAGGCCACAGGAACGACACGTAGTTTCGTGATGTTACACCCCCTTTAATGTTATCCGATATTTATATATTAGTCCTAACATAAAAAAGAACGCAATCTTTCAAAGCGGATTACTTTGAGGGACACGACAGGGGAGATAAGAAAGGGAAAGTTCATGTGCATCATTAGAAATGATTATGAGATGTATTTTGGCAGATATGATTGGATATTTTTAAGTATCGAACTGACGGTCCTATTAACTAATGTATTCTTTACAGGCCACATAACGGAGGAGAACAATGTAAAGGCGAATCCACTGTAGCCAATCTGTGCAACGTACAGGTAAAAACACCATAACCTTATCTTTAAAACAAAAACAAATGGAATACCTTACCTTACCTTATAAAAATACGGATCATTACCTTATAATGGCCTTTTGTTTTAGTTTCCCACCTAATTTAGTTTTCCAACTACAATGTTTTGAAGAAAGGAACACTTTGGTGACCTTTAGTAATTGGCCTTCAATTTATTTAAAAATATTATTTGTCTTGGTTTATTAAAGCGCCTTGTTTTTGTCGGAGTTTGCGTTCCACAGGCTGATTTTTAAGTCAAACATGTGCTTGTTTTCCTGAAGTTCTTATTATAACACGATCGCAACTTCTGTCGAAAAATGAACATGAGGCAATTTCAATAGTCTTGAAATGCAGGAACATGAAAATGAATTATTACGTAATTTTAACATTATTTCTTTCGGATGTAGAACGTGATGTTGAAATTACCGTTCATTTGATATTTCAAAAATAGCGATCATGATTTAAACTTTAAAAATACGTTTTGTTTACTATCAGGAATGTAAAACGACACAGAGGGAATTCCGTGACGAGCAATGTATGACATCTGGTCTTGAGCAGTACAACAATCATAATGATCTTACCTGGACATCCACCACTCAGAATCTATCAGGTAACTACACCTTTGTCGTACACCACTCGCTCCAGCGACAATTATTGTTGTCTGGGGGACTTTCTTCCAGTCAGATTGGCCATTTGGCTTGGGGCCTTGAGAGCCATCGACTTCTGGTAAGGTACCGCACGTTCAAGGCTGATCAAAAAGAAAAGGCCAATGACAGGGAAATTCCAGGCACAGATTTAGTCCAAGAAGTGTTTTTGATAGAGTTACTCGGGTTTCTATACATAAGATCTCATTAAAAATGACAGGTTGTGCAGACATGCGTTATGTTTGTGTGTAAGTGGGGGGGGGGGGGGGGGGGGTTGAGTGTGTGCATTTGTTTTCCTTAAATTCTGTAATTAAATATAAATATTTGGATATACGCTTTTACTTATTGATTTATTTTTCGTAGTGGCTCTCTCCTCAGTTTTAATCTTGTAGGGTAATAAACTTTCGAATCCAAATTGAATTCTGTTACACAGGAGACCAGTTATGTGAACTGTGGTGCCAGGCCGACATAGAGTCGGAGACCGGGGAAACACTGCGCCTCCTGGACCAGCGTGACGGCCCCTACACGGACGGTACGCGCTGCTCACTGGAGTATGGCGAGACGCGCGTATGCGTGCAGGGGACGTGCCGGGAGTTCGGTTGCGATGGCTACCAGTACTCCGGAGTGGACTTTGACAATTGCCGGGTATGCGGCGGAAACGGATCCACTTGTCGCCGGGTAGACGGTTCTATACAACTCAACTTATCCGAACAACGTAAGATTATCGGCGATTGGTTCCTCTCCCAGGCCTGTCCATCGTATACTAGACCGTTCCCAATTTACGCTAGTTACCTCCTCCCTACAAAAAAAAAAACTTTGTCCCTGAACGCTGTCAATAAACTATTTTAACTTCCTTCTGCACTGGTTAAAATTAAATATATATCATCAATTTTCTATCCTACACGTTACCCGAATTGACTTTGAAAACGATTTGTGATAACGAATATCTCCCACGGGGCAATGATTAAGAGACCTTTATTACTTTTTAGCCGATATTGGCTTCATAATAATATTTTCCATCTTGTTAATATAGTTTATAATCTACAACATTTAAAATAGCAGACATGAGGCTGAATTGAATTGAATTAACAATTCAAGAGTTAAATACCTCCATTGAAATACAATACATTGAATAAATATTAGTTCAGTAAAATACAAAAATATACAAGTTGAATAACATTGCGTAATTACTGGAAATGAAATAATTATTGCTATTGATAAGCATTAAATCGATCTAGAATGTGAAAAATATAAAAAGACAGATATCTAAAGATATGAGGCATATCCGACCTCTGGTCACAATGCATGATGAGTATTGGTTAGGAATATTATATTAAGGGTCCGACCTTCGCCCAATCATAGGTCCACAGTAACAATTCTATAAAACATCATGTTCTCATAAAATGTACAATCTTAGCAGTGGTGTAGCTTTTATTACTCGTCCTCCTTGCTTGTTATTTTTTTTTTTCTCACCGCTGATTCTTGTCCTGGTATTCAAAAGTAATGCATCTTATGGAATTATTTTGCCTCTCTTTTTGTATGCAGAATTTATCACTTTTCTGACCGTGCAACAGAATGTGACGTCGCTCAGCGTGATCAATACAAACACCACCACGTTTATGGGTAAGTTGTCTTCATGACCAATCAGTAGATCTGGACCCTTATGAAAGAGTTGTGATTGAATAACAGGTGCTTTGCATTTGATTGGATAATCAATCGTTACTTCGTACTACATAGATAGGAAATGCGATTGATCATTCTCCATTTCCGTAACTCAATGACATTTTTGTTGTTGTAAGAAGTCATTTGGAAGTGATAGGCTTATCAATCGTTACTGTACTAAAGAGATAGGAGATGCAATTGATCTCTTTTCATTTCTGGAACTCGTATTTATTTATTTTTAAAGCAAAAGATAAAATACTAATTAACCGATATTTCCATGATTTATGGCACTGTCAACCCAATTGTCTAGCGTTGTCAATCGTTACTGTGCACTAAAGAGATAGGAGATGCAATTGATATTTATTCATTTCTGGAAGTCGATGTAATGTTTTTTTTTTAAAGCAAAAGATAAAATACTAATTAACCGATATTTTCATTATTTATGGCACTGTCAACACAATAGTCTAGCGTTGTCAATCGTTACTGTGTACTAAAGAGATAGGAGATGCAATTGATCTCTTTTCATTTCTGGAACTCGATGTAATATTTTTTTTTAAAGCAAAAGATAAAATACTAATTAACCGATATTTCCATGATTTATGGCACTGTCAACCCAATAGTCCAGCGATGTCGGGTCCATAAAGTGAGGATCACACCGTCGGTGGTTCATGTCTAAGCTGCTGCACTAAATACATGTTTTATGGCAAGAAATTAATCTAATAATATGCCACCCTCCACCCAAATGTAGTAAATGGGTAGCTGGCCTGTTAGTAAGTTTTTCCTTGAATATTTGAAGCGTCTTTAATAGGGTGAACTGGGCAGAAGCAAAAGTTATTATACATTTTTTTTTAGGCGCCCTGAGAAAATTTGTAAATATATATATGCGCTGTTGCCCATTCAGTTGGAATCAATTTTTGTTTACCTAGGCTGTTCACGAAGTTATTGTGAGAATATTATTTATTCTTGATAGATAAACTTTATAATCTTCTCGAAACTTTACAGATCGATGTTAAGGGTCATATGGATCAATGCAATTCGTAAAAGATGTAAACTTCATAAACATGATAATATGTCACATTATCACAATCCTTTCATGTGGAGATGGATGATAACTTAATTCTAACATTATATGGGCAAAAGTGTGTGTATATAATATGATACATGTATAGTATAATAAGCGGCTGTTTTTTCAACAATCTCAGTATCCTCTCCATCATGTATTCCTAATCAGTCCCTCTCTCTCTCTCTCTCTCTCTCCCTCTCTCTCTTTCTCTCTCTCTCTCTCTTTCTCTCTCTCTTTCTATCTCTCTCTCTCTCTCTCTCTGTTTAACATGTCGCCTTCTCCTAAACAGATGTGATGATCAACGGTCAGCTCGCAATCGGTGGCAGCAGTCAGACCCGTTCACCGAGGTGGGAATACCGCGTTGGGAACACTACCGTTCATTATCACGTAGCATCCGGACAAGAGATAATTACGTAAGAACTTCACAAATCAAAGGTCTAAACTTTTACCTGCTGAATGGTTTTGTTTGATCTCGTAATCGTAACCTGCTCATTTTTTATGCGCCATAGACTTTTTCAAAACTTTTGGGATGGCGCAATTAACTTTGATTAACAGCGAATAATTTAAAAGAAGAATTCAAAATTATCGTCTTTCCTTTAGTTTATATAATAGAGTGTTCATAGCATTCATTTTCAATTTGCCGATGGAAAATCTTATTTTGAAAATTGCAACACCCAAACAAAAGGAAAAAGACAGAGATAACGAAAAGTTTTGCTTTGCCTTCAAAGAAATATAAAGGTTCAAATATATTTACACAATGTATGTAATTGGAGCTGTTTCATCTGCACACCTAATTTTGATGGCGCCCTTAAAAGCATGATACCTTTAGACCAGAAAATGTCCATGCTTGTTATTAGTGTTACTATCCCCCGTTAACAGGATAGCTGGGCCCACGTTAGACGACATAGAAATCCAGGCCTTCGCTGACACATCCGGGAGGATAGCTTCCGGTGATATTCGCTATGTATACTATGTCAGTGAGTCCATACTAGTCCCGACACCCACCCCGACTCCAGTGACTCATATCTGGGCCAAGTCCGGCGGAGAATGCAGTGTTACCTGTGGTGTCGGTAATTACCTTTACTTTTTTATCATTGAGATGAAAGTTACATTACAGATCAGTGTTGGAATGATATTATTAGTTAAGGGGCACAAGCTCCCAAATTTCGAGGGAAGAAAACAAATTGGTATTAAACGAGGGAATGAAAATGTAGGTTTTGTCGGTGGACATGTTACCCTGGTTACCCACTCCCCCTGTCACTGCAAATCAAAATCATCAAGGAAGAAATCAGAAACGGAGAAAAAGCAACTATTTTGAACGCATGTATTGGATTACGGCTACTTTTGAATGCCACGCATCGGTGATTGGAACTTAGCCAGATCAAGAGAAAGGAATGACAAGTGGGATATCAATATCTTTAAATCACACAAAGCATTAGTCCGGTTTCACCTGCCCTTTTACAGGGAATACATTCAAGTACGATAAATAATGTTTATATACAAGATAGAAATTCAGTCCTAATTAAATTTCATTTATCGAAAGGTACCCGTATGGAAGTTGTTCGATGCGTCGACGTCATCAGCGTCCAGTTCGTTGATGACATATATTGTGACGCTGCTAGCCGACATATCCCCCTTGTCGAGTCTTGCCAGGAAGACAATTGTCCGCCAAGGTAGGAACCACTGAGAGTACTGTATAGAAAATACTATGTTTTCCTCGGATGATGATCCATGCAGGAAACACAAAACTGTCTAGAGAACGTGAAAAGTATTTCTAAAAACAACTGACTGTGAAATAATATTCATATTCACAGGAGTTGTACCTGTTAACATTGTTTATAGTCATCTTGCGAAAGGATGGAATTCATTGACTCAAATGAATAGAAGAATACATCTTTTCTATCATAGTAAACAAATTCTTATGAATTCGCCTTCAATTTATAACGCTGCCCTTTAGATTGGTATCTCCTGCGCTTGTCTAATTTGCTTTATTTGCATGAGACATAATTACTCTCTTTAAAAAAATGAATTTCCAATATGTTACTGTTTTTTTTAATTCCTGATCCTTTTCTGGCAGGTGGTTTTTGGCGGATTTGAACACTACTTGCAGCGCCACCTGCGGTGATGGCGTGCGAACTCGAGTGGTGGTTTGTCTGTTGTTCGCAGTCGACGGAGTTCGAGTGGTGGACGATTCTCTCTGCGACGATTCGGAAAAACCGAGTGCTGTCGAACCTTGTACGGACTTACCCGGTTGCCCTGGGACATGGGTGCTCAGCTCGTGGTCTGAAGTAATTTTTTCACATTAATTTATTTTATGACATATATTTTGCTACTAAAACTTAACAGAAACGGAGGGGCAAGAGGTCATTTGTTTCAAATTTTGTTCCAGTTTTCCACCACCTTGAAAATTAAAAATATATATGACAATAAAACGTTCATTTGTATCGTTCCGTTTTGGGGAGAAGTTGAACTAAATAAACCAAAGAAAGCAAATCGAAAAGAAGCTGACCTTGCCCTCCCCTCAAGTATCTAACCCCTTTAAAAAAATAGTTTGACACTGTTGTGAACTCTTATCATTAAACATTGCTGTGTCAGATAATGATTTATTATTTGTTTTTATTAAAATCATTTGAAAAACTGCACCAGGGAAAACGAATTTCCGAATAGACAATAAATGCTTAGTTTAATTTTCAATTTTATAGGAAACATACAGTTTGATGGAAAGATTTTATCTAAACAGAGTCAGTAACCTAATATGTGTAACCGGACTCCCATCTCCGTCTGTGCCATAACATGAAGCTTATACTTAATCATTGTTCCATGGCATTTTGAAGAAATTATCCTTGACTAAGCATGAACATGTATATTTCATTCACGCAACAGTGTAAACCTTGCGCCAATCGGACGCGGCTGGCGCTATGCCGAACTGGCTCCGATTTCCTGACCGTCCTGGACGACGCTGAGTGCCCCCAGCCGAAGCCTCATACGTCGGAGCCGTGTGCATGCGTGACATCGACAGCGAAGCCGGGCGAAGCGTCATCTCATTCAATGGAAGACGACGTCACAATGGCGACGATACAACCCGGGGGCGTCAGTGAGCCGCCAGTCGTTCGTTCAGGTTCGTGATGCTTTTTAAATATGTCAGTGTATACAATTTATATTATATCAATACTGTTTTTTCTAATCTCGAGTACTTGCAGGGATATTTTCAACATTTATCGAAAACAAATTAATGAGGACTTTGTCCTTCCCACACACCCCCCTTCTCTTATTCCCTCTGTATGACCTACGATCGGGGTTATCTGTTAAGCGCTTAGAGACGGTATTCAATTCAAATCCAATTGTATTATTAATATTAATATATATATATATTTTTTTTTAATTCGGATTCCTGTTCCTGACGTTAACACAAATTTGAGAGCCTTGTTTTTTTTGTCGGGAAAAAAATATTTTTAAGAAAAAAGAAATTCACTTTCGTTGTTCTTTAGAAAATATCAGAAAATTGTATTAAAATGAGTCTAGATGCAGTTAACTTTTTCTAATGACTCAAAACAGACGTTTTTCTGACATAAAACTACTTAACGAGTTACAAAAAAAGGAAAACCTTACAACAAACTAGATATCAATATCAAGTACCAGATTTTGTTTAAATTGAAAATATCAATATTTTGATTCTCTCTTTTCTTTCATTCAGACGACAATTTCCTGACACATGACCAGGGCACTATCGAGAGAATAGGGTCAACAGATGGCGCCCTTTCAAGTATAGTTATCGTTGCACCGCTTGGTCACGTGGTCTTGGTCAATTTTAAACTCGTCTATGTAGATTGCTCATCAGGTCAGTACAATTGTTTAATATTTTGATGGATGCAATGACAGTTAAATTACTTCCTTGTAATTACTTTATGTAAACGTTAAAAATCAAACAACAGGGAAGAACCTAAGCGCAATTTAAGACTGACATCCCTCGTGTTGACAATGAGATGCATTTTAAATACTTTTTTCCTTATACCCACTACCTACATTCATACTCAAACTGAAACGACTAGGTTTGTGTCATAAGAATTCACAACCCTTTTGTCTTGCGTTTCGATAACTTTCATGACTCTGTGTATTACTCGGAATAATCGCTTCTGAACTGGCAATGTGGAGTCGACCCCCCCCCCCCCCTTTGAATCTATTATTAATTCAGCGTTTAGTGTTACATATTCGGAAACCTTTAAGAAGGAGAAACAACGTTCAATAAAGTATTCATGCCTGCTTGCTATCACATATGTCACTGACTTCAATCACCATTTTGTAAATACATGTAGTATTTTTATTCAAGGATTCCACAAATTAACAATGATTTCTATCAACTTCCTTTCAATTTTTATATTATACATTTTTTTACATTTGCGACTTTTAGGTGATTCATTCCGTGTTAAAGATGAAGAAAATGTGTACAGTGCATGCAGCTCATTTACAAACTTCAACTGGACATCGACAAGTAACATACTGCAATTCGATCTCACAACAATAGCAGACGACAGGGGCTACTCGTTATCGTATCGATTTATCCCAATATCGGTATCAACATCTGGTAAGTAGAATTGACACGTATTCCTTTCTTTAGATATTAACTGATTTGAGAGTATATGTTTCTTCTGATGATGCTTCAATTTATTGCGTTTGAAGAGAATGACATATTAATAATAATTTCTTAGTCAAGACAATATCTAAAAAAAGATATGATAACATAACACGTATTACCCTTTATATCCCCCTATCTCTCTCTCTCTCTCTCTCTCTCTCTCTATATATATATATATATTATATCCCCTTCTATCTCTATCCCTCTCTCTCTCCCTCCCTCTCTCTCCTCATTTCTCTCTCTCTTTCTCTCTCTCTCTCTCTCTTCCACATATACACACTCTCTGGCTATCTCTTCCTCTGCCGTCATTTTAAATGTACCTCCTTCTTTACTTCTCTAATATCTTTTTTTTGTATTTTAATTCCCTAGACTGTGACCAGGTGTTCCTGGAAGAGTCTGGAACCTTGACCAGTCCCAACTACCCTTCACGGTATCCAGCCGACCAGCGGTGCGTCTATCACATCGTGGCCCCTCCCAACGTCCGAATCAATCTCTACTTCGACTTCTTCAATCTCCATGTGGAGGACGCACTGCTATGCTCGACAACCAGAGACCACATTTTGGTAAATACATTTTCTTAATGTTTACATTGATTGGAACACGGTCTCATAAATTTACTAAGAATCTATCCCAGGGTAATTTCAATATCCTATTGTATATCAGTGAGAGATAATTCTCGGATTGTGTAATTCGTTATTCTAATGTTGGCACTCTTCAATGGAAGATGGACTGGCTACTGAAATTGCCTCAGGTTGAATTTTAGAAGTCTCTGTGAAAAGTGTTGTGTAGTATTGTCCCAAAACCCAGTTAATTATAAAGTACCCTCATATTTATACCCTGACAAGATGCCAAATTTAAGATGCACTTAAAAGCAGAGTTTATAACTTTATAATCCTCCCCCTATAGAAAGACCAAGTGCATTCACAAACCCCTTCCCAGGAAATACCACCTCTGTTATGTTTAAGCCCATACATAAAACTACGAAGTAGTCCATTGTTTTGGCGGCTCTCATTCATGTCTTTGTCCCTTTGACGCAATATAAACCTACCTTCATATTACTTGTATCCTTCTGTTTAAATATTACATGTTCTGGCGTTCTGAAAGGAGTAGAGTTTTGATCACCATTACATCAACACCCTCTTTCTAGCTGGCTCTCCTTCATCTTGTGTTTGACGTTATATGTGGAATTTCGTAATGATGTGACCGAAATACAAGTCTCTCCCTGCTGCTTCATATTTTATCTACCTCTCCTACTGCCAATATCGAATACACCGATCCCAACACGACAATAGCAATGTTGTACACATAGTAAAGTGATTGAAGGCTCGTTCAGACATAAAGCCGGAAAACCGAAATGATGTCAAGTGTTATGTACGCTTCACATTTCTGTATCTTATAACACATCAGAGCTCAGTAAAAACGCGCTAGTCCTTTTGTCGGCGGTTTACCATGCCATATCTGAACACGCCTCTATAGCTCTAAAATAAGTCACGTACGTCCTCAAGTACACGCACGGCTTAACCTACTCGATGTTTGCTTCTTTCACATGCACTTTGCACAGGCGCACACGGGTACAACAAATTCAAGATTTAAGCAATGGCGCTCATTTTGCACATACTCTACAGCCTCTAGCGCACGAGGCGTTATTTGCCTGACCGTCCTGACGTAATAATACGTCAGCGACTTGCACTGTCTTGGACGCGCCATGCGAGGGAGACATCACACAAACATTGAAAGCAAAATGAACAGTACAAAGACTGTCTTGAAATATTAGCGAATAGTATTAATTTCCTTCATACGCTTCCTTGACGCTATTAAGAACAAACTAAGCAATATGACTAATAGGGCTGGCAATCGAAGTGATTCCTCGTTTCATACTCGTAGCGCATGTATAAACCACATGTAGTTACAGTTTGTGGCTTCATCACATGTATGCGTATTAGCATTAAGAAAAGACCTCTTACGGTAACCATGCATATGCTACACCTGGGTCAAAAGTGACTCTTATAATGTGAAATGTAGGCAAACGTTATCACAAACGAGTGGGCCGTGATTTACACCGGCATTCCAGTGCATTATTCACCAAGATCACTTTCACGGCACAATAACATTCAAGAAAATTCTTCCTGCTAGCTAGGTAACCATTTACTTCACCTGGGTTGAGAGTGGACATTATATACAAAATGTAATGTCTAATGACGTACGTATTGAGCAAGGCAACGAACTTTAAACTGGTAAGTGGATGAGTCAATGTGATCTCTGCAGGTGTTCTCCTAAATGATAGCGTCTGCTTCGAGCCAGAAGGGCTTTATCCCTGTGTCGTAGGAAATATGAAGAGAAAACAAACATTGAAAATGAAATTATTATTTCGTTTAACATCCATAGCAATTTAGAACTGACAATTGTTTAAATATGACACCAGGGGGGCATTTCACAAAAAATTTGTCATCAGTGACAAATGACAGTTTTTGTTATAATCTACTGAAATCCTTACTTCTGATTGGTTATCAGCAGATTTGTCATTGATTTTTGTCATTGTCATTTAAAACATGCTTTGTGAAACGGGTCCCAGTTGTGGGTTGCTCATATCAATGAAGGGACATGGGGGTCCTGCTACAGTGGTACTCATTCAGAACATGCTTAGCAGTTTGAATTCGATCACATGGACACGGGTCAGAGTCTCTGACACCTCAGAGCTTCATGCTTGCTTGGTGCAAAGCGGAATCCAGAGCTTCCTAGGAAGGGTGAGAGGATCAAGCTTTAAAGGGATCCGGTAACTTTGTCTCAGATCCTTAAACAAAATCCCTGATTTAGCTCATGCTGCGATCATAATTATAAACCTTCAGGTCATTACAAGCCGATTGCCTGTCTGATTAACAAGATATTTATGATTGAAAATCTAAATTTCATTTTGCGTTTCCCTAACGGTTTTCATAACACTACAGTCTATAGGGGAAAACGAGTATGGTAAAGCCGGTCACTCAGAGAATTTTACTTTTTTGAGCTACTTCTTGATCATTTTGAAACGCAATTTTGTTCAGGGCTTCAATATTGCAGCATATCACAGACACTGATAACACGTAGGGCCGTGCATTTCAGATTTAACATTGTTAAACGATGCCTTTAAGATACGATTTGCCTCTCATGGATAGTCATGCCTATGAAACGAAAATGAAAGTTAACGCCCTTCTTGCGCTCAGCAGACATTGGTATCTGGGCGATAAGGGTACATTGCAAAACAGAACATGCAAATACATCATGCCGTTCTTCCGTAGATAAGCAATGGAACATGAAATGTTTACATTGTGTGCATTGTCCTTTTTGTTAGCAGAAAAAGCATTTAAAAAAAAGGGAATGAAATATTCTGGATATGAACTGGATATCCGGATTCAAATATCATCGGCGAGATATAGCCTTTGTGTCTATGTAAATCATTGAGCCTTATTTTTCCTAAAGATTAGGTAAGAATCATTTTTAACTAATATGCCTATAGTACCTCCTTCTCTCTCTCTCCTATAGGTTAACTATATAACAGTAAACTCTCTCTATTTTCTTTCTTTCTCTTTCTGTCTCTCTCTCTCTCTCTCTCACTCTCTCTCCCTATCTCTCCTTAATAGTACCCTTCTTTATGGCATCCCCTCCCCCACTCTCTCTCTCTCTTGCTATCTCTCTCTATCTATCTTTCTCCCTATCTCCCTAAATAGTTCATCCATATGGAACCCCCCCCCCCCCTCTCTCTCTCTCCCTCTTCTCCCCCTTCTCTCTATCTCTCTCTCTCTCCCTCTCTCTTACTCTCCATATATCTCGCCTATAATACCCCTCTGTATCCGCTTCTGCACCCACCCTCACCCAGCATTTATCCCCTCACCCCCCCCCCCCCCTCTCTCTCTCTCTTCCACTCTCTTCAACCTCATACCCTTTTCCTTTCCATGCATCCACATTGGTATCTGGGCGATAAGGGTTAATTATTACATTGAAAAACAGAACATGCAAATACATGATTGATTGATTGATTGATTGATTTTATTCGTCAAGTATAGTACATTGAATGCATACATAAAGCAAAATGGAACGAGAAGATACATTGACAGGATAACCCATGAAAGCCGGAAAAGGCTTATTTCCAACGGGGTCCTATAAAGTACGTGTACAGTACGGCATGAGAATAAAATATCACAACTAATAACTACTACGAATATTACGAATAAATAATATAACATAAACAACAACAAAAATTTCTAGAACTTATAGCAAACAATGATCTACGGTATATTATGCAAGATTAAACTTAAAAACATGCGCTACACATAATGAACTGTGATTTAAGATAACTGATATTACTGTTCTGGAAGGGATTCATGCTTTAGGTATTGTTTTAATACACTTTTAAAGTGTGAAAAATTCTTAACTATTTTGACATGTTTTGGGAGAGAATTCCAAAATTGGATACCATTAAAATAAAAAGAGTTTCCAATTTGTCCTTTTCGCTTAGGTAAAACAAAATTAAAATGACTATTTCTTGTATCGTATCCATGGATATTTGAGACACGAGTAAAATTATTAGTAATATAATGATCTACATCTGAGTAGTAGTATACATCATGTCGTTCCTCCTTAGATAAGCAATGGTGCATGAAATGTTTACATTGTGTGCATTGTCCTTTTTAAGCAAAAAAAGGCATTACAAAAAAGGGAATGGAATATTCTGGATACGAACTGGATATCCGGATTTAAATATCATCGGCGAGTTATGGCCATTGTGTCTCAATGTAACTCATTGAGCCTTATTTTTCGTAAAGATTAGGTAAGGATTAAATGTTAACTAATATGCCTAGTACCTCCTTCTCTCTCTCCTATAGGTTAAATATAACAGTAAAACTTAATCGTTTTCTTCTTAAAGGTAAAGACCAGTTATGGTCATGCGATTGAATTGTGAAAGAAACGTTGTGGAATCGATCAGAAAAGGTTGATCATCTAGCATCTGCAAGGTTCTTGAATCATCAAAATGATAAGAAATGTGGCCCATTCTTCGTAAAGTTACAAGCACTATACACAGAAAGATGTATATGGGACTACCCTATATCTCTCACAGGACCATGAGAGAAACAAATTTACCAAATATATGAATTAGTAGGCGGTTTCCCGGCAAATTTTGTATCATCATGTATTAGTCAAAACATATTCTTTCACATGATTGGTAATGAGAGCTTCCATTTCATTTTTTGAAATTGGGGCGTTACCAATACTGGTCTTTACCTTTAAAGTCTTTGTGATTGAATCCGGCTACCGCTTTTTGATATAAATCTCTTAGTTTGACCGCCACACCTGTTGCTTCATTGGATAACGTTTTCCATCTTCTTATTAAATTAATCTTAATGCGCGCTCTCTCTCTCTTTTTTTTTCTCTCTCTCTCTCTCACTCTCTCTCTCTCTCTCTCTCCCTATCTCTCCTTAATTAGTAGAAGACCAGCATGTAGGTCCCGTGACCAATCTCTGGAAACAAAGGTTTGAAAGTGTTTTTGTGTTCCCTGATGAATACCGAACAATTTTGACTTGGGCTGCCCCCTTGAAAATCCCGGGCATTTTCGTGAGGGGTCAACAAAGGTCATACAGGGTAGAAATTCAAATAAATTCCAATCGTATCGATATGCATATTAAATTACTCGTCTGGTCATGAGGATCCAAAAAATGTATAGTTTGTTACACCTCCGACCTAAAATGAGGTCGCTATGGTCAAAAACGTTTAAAGGTCAACACACTTTTGACAGGTGGTCAAATTCACCAACACATTTAACCTTATCAAATTGCATATCACATTACTCGTCTGGTCATGAGGATTCCAAAAATGTATAGTTCGTTACACCTCCGACCTGAAATGAGGGCGCAATGGTCAAAAAGGTCAATGCACTTTAGACTGGTGGTCAAATTCACCAAAACGTCCGATTCTAATGATTTTAGTGTCTAATAATATGTCTTCTGACATGGAAAATTCAACTATACAACTTTCAAAAGTAAAAGTGCTTACCTTGACCATGAACATTAAAAATGGCTGCCGTTTCGGTGACAAACATTTAACAACTTCTTATCCATGGATTTGAGGGAAATTTCAAGATTATGGCAACCACTTTTGATTTTAAAAGTTGCTTAGTTGAATTTGCTAAGTCAAAAAACTTATTATTAGACACTAAAATCATGATAATCATTATGATGTGCGTGCATTACATCTCGTAGTCTACTTGGTACCAAATGTTGATCACAATTTCAGTCAGATAGCGAGCCAGAGATCCCACTATTTTGATAATACTAGTCATGCAATTTCAGTATAATTGAATTGTTTTAAAGTTATTCCCAATTGCTGATCACTGTGCTAAATCTTACAATTAAGAAAAAAACGCTGGACGCAAATATAATAATTGTGACTTCACAATGAGGTAGCAGAATTCAGTTCAAAGATGTGGTAATTTTTTAGTCCTATCAAATTTTCATCGAGAACAATACTTTCCGTGGGGCATTGTTACAATGATATTTTTTAAAGAGATTGAGAAAGCTCACGATTTGTTCTTTTACCTTACAATGCACTATAATATAAAATCCGATCATTTCTTAAAACTCCCTCATTTGTTCATTTTATTTTCTCTTTACATGCAGATCAAAGACCTAGATCAACGGTTATACAGCAGCATCTACTGCGGTCAACATGTTCCGTTCGGTTATTTCTCAACCGGAAACCGGCTTCGAATCAACTTCTTTTCAGATTCGGACTATTCGTCGTTTGGATTCTCGGCGACATACGCTTTTGTTAATTAAAAACAAAATTCCTGTTATCAATATGAAACTCTGTTGAATGTGAAATACACTTCCTATTTATTTTATGTATTTAAAAGACGGCTGGTGTTTCCAGAAACCTTGTCTAACGTGTGATTTTCATCTACTAAAAGTTTCATCGACTGAAGAAATCGATTGAAGTTAGTAAGAAAATAGAACATCATATATATATATATATATATAACGACTCTTTGATCCAGTAACTGAAAAAGAGAGAATAGTCTAAACTTTAAAATATTGCAGTTGAACCGTAATAATTTTAATAGTTAGGTCCTACGACAAATCAAAAAGAAATAATACCACATACCCATGGCATATTAATGATGGTTTTGGATAGTATTTATTTTTGTGTTAATATTCATTATTGTATTCGTCGATCGAAAAAACAAATATTTTTTTAAAAATATAAATCTAGTCATGCAGGACATGGGGGAAACGCACTTTTTATGTAATTACTGTATTGTCTAGTTGGAAATGTATATAATGTTTTACATTACAGTATATCTCTAAAAATAGGTCTATCTTTTTTTTTATTCCATTCATGAAACTTAGCTCAACAAATCACTTTGTTGTCCTTAGTTACAGTGTTTAAAACGTAAGACGGCACACATGTTCCTCGTCTATTGAAAATTTCCTGTTTCAGGCATTTGTTATTGATATATTATACCATTTTCTATCATAATTGACCTGGTTATAATGATATAAAATACAATAATTATTCCAACAGTTTGCCACGATGAATCGGATGTCGGAATTTAGAAAATTTCATGAACCAATTTCCAGGCAGTCACATATCAAATTCGGTCAAAGGGCGTATAGTGTGTAACAGCCTCACCTCCCCCTTGTATACTGGCAATATTGTACCCGTACCCCTTCGAAACAATATATATACATCCAGGCGCGTACACAGGGGGGGGGGGGGGGGGGGTTAACCCACCCCCTTTGATACAACAACTGGTCTTTTTCTCACGGACTTGTCTTTTGAGGAGGGTTTTTCCCCTTTTCATTTCGTTCTTACGAAATGACCTCTGACTGATTACACTACAATCAAATTAATCGGTTAATGACTTTGAAATAGAGACATCTGGTCGTTTCCCATTATAGCATGCATGCCTCTTAGTCTCGAAATCCGGGTTATTTGGACAAATGCGGTCGAGTTTTTCTTGAACTCGAAGCTTCTAATTCAAGATCATGACAAAACCCTGAGCAGTAATGGATACATTTTCGATTGAATTATGATATCGCGCTTTTATAGTTTATTTTGTGTTAATTGTTTAACTCCACTACATGATAGTTTAGAATGTAAGACGAATACATTGTACGAATATCTATGAAATATAAACATTTTATTTCTAATGTCGAGATATAATGTTAGCTGAAATTGTACTGTAAATAACAAGTTCAACATAATTGTTTGAATTTTGAAACGTTCTTCAATTGTAGAGGTACATATATGCTTATGGAGAACCAAGCTTGATTGTCTGTAAGATGAATTGTTTATTCACACGTAACGTAGTTTATATTGTGTTTATATTTATACCCCAATACATGATCATTTAGAATGTAACACGAACAAATGTACGAATATTTATTAAATATAAATGTGTTTTTTCGGATGGTGAGATATATTTTTAGCTGAAATTGTACTGTAAATAATTAGTTCAAAATAAATATTTGTATTTAAAAAAAAAAGACATTTCATTGTAGAGGTATTTTGATTATGGAGAACCGGGTTCGATCCTTTGTGAGATGAATTGTGTGTTGACACATGACGCAGTCTGTATTTTGTTCTCCACTATATGATAAAAGGGGTCAGGGTTCAATCTCTCGACTGTCAATCCATGGGATGAGGGTTCGAATCCCAGCCCGACACTAACATCCTTTGGCAGATCTTTAATTCCCCCTTTTGCCACTCTCCACCTATGTGTAAATGGGTATCTGGCATGTAATGGGCTAATATCGTAATTGCAGCAAACATCAAATTCGTATTGGATCCAACCTCGAGCTAAGAAGGATAATTGGTATCCCCATATTTACATGATTTTTGTTTCATTATTAGATAATCAATTACGAAAAGTATAATAACTTTTACGAGAACTTGACACTTAGCATTATATATATATCAGTGGACAAATCCTACCCAATACAAATAATTATAATTGCTTATATAGCGCCTAACACTTACTGTATCAGAAGTCTCTAAAGCGCTCTACAATAATGCAGCATAATTACCCTGACTTTAGCAGTGCAGCTGTTACGCGCGCTGCGTTTCAAGGAATAAATTCCTTCCAGGTCCCCATTTACTTCACCTGGGTGGAGTGTGGCAAGTGTAGATCAATGTCTTGCCAAAGGATATTAGTGCGGCGGCGGGACTCGAACCGCAGACCTTGTGATCTACAGTCCGGCGACGTATCCACTCGACCAGAGAGTACGTTTTTTTGTGCCAGTCATTATGGTTGGCAAGACGAAGCTATCCCTCCTGAGCTTGCTTATCCTTCCCAATATGGCATTCTATGGGTTAATCTAAAGAGAATGAGAATGAGAATGATATCTTGTGTGTGTGAATATATAGACTCATTGTACTTTAAAGGGGCATGTTCCCGCCAGTGTAGTTATCGCTGCTCTAGTCATCGCCATCTTGGTTCCGAAGGTCGACTTCTAATTTGCATACAGCTGTCAATCAAAGTACGCGCGGCCTGGCCTGCCTTCGCCAAGCCAGCTGATTGCTGCCGATCGCGTCGTCACGAAAGTGGGCGGAAACAGCAGCCGAATCTTAGAGCCGAACTGCGATTGGTATTACTTCGGCACATGTATGCGATAATCGGCATTGTCCGGGCATTCGGAACATGCCATCTGCGTAAGAGCCGTATTCTGTTGATGTCAATAGGCAGCTAGCACCGTCCGCCAGTGGGTACGTATTTTGAACGCCCTCTGGAATACGGGGAACATGCTCCTTTAAGCAAATATTATTTTTGAATTGCATGAAACTTTACTATTTTGCATATCATTCATTCCCAACTGCGGTTTTAACTTTGTTAAGTGGATATCATAAATTACCGATAATGGCATTATCTCTTTACCTCACATTTATATGCACTGCATTAAAAAGACAGCAAAATATAACAATAGCAATATCAATTCCCCGCAAAAGGTAAAGAAACAGTATGAATTTTCCATTACCTCATGTATACAGTGCGTATTAAAAAAAAAATCACAACTTTGGAAGCTCCTAATTAAAAACTCATGAACAATATGACATTGAAATTGATTCCGAAGAGAAATTTATTTTCTGTCCAATGATACCCTATTCATAATATTTCTGCCACGGATGAAGTGTTGTCAAAATCGCCTTTTCCCAAATTTTGGCTTAAGGAACCAGTGTGGGTCAGGTCATATGCATGTGCTTCTTCTGTGTAAAATCCTTTTAAAAAGTCAAATTATGCCTCGTGGTTCAGTGCTTCATTGTTTAAAATGATGCAATTTAACTTAGGCTTTGACACAAGCTTGTCTCAATCCACATGATAAACCTTAACTATTTTAGACAGCCTACTAACTTCTTGTCTCATGATATCTAAGTTCTCTCTGTTCATTCGTCAACTGCGCCATTCCATTCGCTTTAGGAGCATAATGTGTTCATCTCAAATATCGAATGCAAACTCAGTAGTTACTAAACCCAAATGCAAAAGGAACACAATGTGATGACAAATATCAAACAAATTGACAGCGGAATTTCATAAAAAAGAAAACATCACAAATAAAATTTATCCATTTTTGTATCACTCAATGATAAGGTTACAAGGGAAGCGAATGAAGTCAAGATTGTAATCATAACAAAGAGAATATCATAAATCGTGCCTGTATACTAAGTATTTCTTGAGTTTGAGTTGATATTATCCCCTTTTCCCAACTGCCTGATACTACAGTCAATGAAATAAAGGAGCCATTTTTTTTTTAATGAGATAACACACACACACATAATGGATTTTGACCTACATTCATTGCTTCAGCCCAAATTTGGTACAAGAACATTTTTCAATACTTTAGGACAATTATGAAAATGGTATCATTAGACAGGGTATTAGTTCGTCTTTACATTGACATGTAATTTAAGGTACCATACGTTATAACTCATCAATCAGAGGCTACACAGAATTGGGTACACTTTTCTTCTTTACGCACTGTTCATTAAGTAAACACAGACATAGGTAATACAAGAAAGCATTAACTTCAAATATTAATAATTTACCTCCTTTATCTCTTATTCGTGTCGCCTCATTCTCAACATTGAACTTTCGAAAACATTATGAGTTGCAATTTAACCACCCGAAATGCTAATACGTATGTGAGAAAATCAACTTCTGTTTCCATCCTCGGGCTGATAAGTCGGAACGGGGTAAATGTTATCTGCTTCTGAATGTCAACAAAAACGTTTGCAATCTATGATGGGCATAATCATAAAGTAATATAAGTGTTTGCGTCATAGCTTTTTTTTATATCTCGATTTGAGAGGCAATTTAATGCCATAATCAGTTCCTCCTTTCTTCATTCAGCCATTTTCTTCGGAAGCAGAAGGTGTTCAAGACGACCAGCAGTAAACTATACTATACCGAAAACAAAAAAGTTTCTCTGGACAAATTGGAATCTGCCGCACAGTCATTATTAAACAGTCAGGTTTATAATCTCATACCCATTCCGGGGTCCTGTTTTAAGGATGGCAAATCTGAAAGAATTCGTGTTATCCTTTCTTTTTTGTCTTCTTTTACAATGTGCTCCATCTCTACAAGGTAAGAAATCCGGATATTTCGTCATTTGAATTTTGGATTGTTTGTTTGAATATGGCTGATGATGTTTCATGTATTATACGCTTTCATTTTCTAGTTCAAATATTAGTCCGTTACAATTTAAATATGCAAAATAATAAAAATTCCAAGTTGAATGAAGTATTGATTCAGAATGTGAAAAATCATTATGACTGACTTGCTTTAATTATTGTTGTACACTTTACTACTAACTGAATTTTTCTTACTTATCCATTGATATTTTATATGTGACATAATCTAGATTTCAATTCAAATTTATATTTATTTTCTAATTCGAACTTAACCCAAAATTCATATTCAAATTCAAAACTCAACTTCAATTCACATGCAAATTCAAATTCGAATTCAAATTCGAATTCATATTCAAATTCAAAACTCAAATTCAATTTTTTTTTTTACGATTTCGGACATGAATTAAGAAAATGAAATAAAAACAAAATATATATATCACGTTCGCAAAACCTGAGAAAATTTCAAAAGCAATGTCCATTACCTTTTAAAATATTCGAACTTTAAAATGACGTATTGGATAAACCGAACATGATTTATGTGGGTCACAATAGACTATTGAATTTCCCCTTTGCGATCGTGCTAAATCCCTTCTTGACGCAATTTCTTAATGCTAATGCTAAGTTCACACCGACGCCGAATTGATGGCGCATTAAATCGGCGAGCAAAGCGGCGGCAAAGCGTAACAAAGCTTAATTAAAGCGTAAAGACCGTAATGCTAGGAGTCCACTGGGCCAGCGCCAGTTGGTGCCAGTTCGCGCCAAAGATTATGTGATTGGCGCGTAGTGGCTCGCTGTGGCGCCGAATTAATGTCCGCTCGGCATGTGTCGCCAAGTGGAATAAACTGGGTGCCATATGGCGTGCGCCAAATGCCACCCGGCTTGCTCCAAAATGTTGCGCCAGTTTGCGCCAGTTCGCGCCATTACACGGCCATTTGATTCCAAAATTCACCCTGTTGGCGCCATTTGCGCCAATAGACGGCTACTTTGCGCCACTTGGTGATTAGTTTGTGCCAAAGGTCGCCAAATTGGTTTGAACTTGCCGCCGCTTGGCGCTACTTGCCGACTATACAGTGCGTCCCAGAAAAAACGAAACCGAGAAGTATCGATGTTTTATCATAACGTAATCACAACCATAATTAATGAATGATACATATTTGGAAAGCTTAGAGTCTCCTCTTTCATGTGATGCTACTCAGATAATGCATATTTCACGCATGAGCGATTAAAAGCAATTTGAAGGAAGGAAACCAAAAAGTAATTTGGCGGGCGGTATCTAAATTTCAAAGAAAAATTCATATTTCTGGAAAGTTCATTTTCTGCTCTTTCATATGATACCTCAATCAAGAAAAATGAGCCAGGAATAACAAAGTTCTGTTTGTTTAAAGTAGCTCTTACATTTTCATAATTTCAACAAACGAATTCGTTTTCACTGGGTGCCTGCCGTAGCAAAAAGCAGATTTGACTAAAGACTTAACTCCGTTTCGTTGACAATCAGCCATGCATGAAGACTCTCGTCTACGGCTGATTGTCAACGAAACGGAGTTAGGTCTTTTGTTAATCTTGTTTATTGATACGGCAGGCAGCCAGTGAAAACGAATTCGTTTAATAAAATTATGGAAATGCAAGCACTACTTTAAGCAAACAGAACTTTGTCATTCCTCGCTCATTTTTTCCTGATTGAGGTATCATATGAAAGGGCAGAAAATGAACTTTCTAGAAATGTGAATTTTTCTTCGAAATTCAGATACCGCCCGCCAAATGTCTTTTTGGTTTCCTTCCTTTAAATTGCTTTTAATCACTCATGCGTGAAATATGCATTATTTGAGTAGCATCACATGAAAGAGGAGACTCTAAGCTTTCCAAATATGTATCATTCATTAATTATAGTTGTGATTAAGTTATAATAGAACATCGATACTTCTCGGTTTCGTTTTTTCTGGGACGCACTGTATAAATACCGGCTATCGGCTACCTGGTTCAGACCCTCCTTAGTTGTGTGAGAAAGTCCTGCGATGCCGCCCTGCTTTTATAGGCGGCAAGTGGCGCCGAATGGCGGGCAACCAGGTGGCATTTGGCGCGAAGTAGTCACCAATCGGGTGCCGTTTGGTTCGCGCCACTGCGCGTAGTGGCGCAAACAAGGTGCCACTTGGCGCGAAATCTCATTGGCGCAACTTGGCGTGCGCCATTACATTCCAGTGGATTCCATTAGGCGGATTGTTTGCGCCAAAGGGCGATATGTTCGCGCCATTTGGTGCCACTTGGCGGACACTTGGCGCTGATTGCTCGATGCAAGTGGCGCGACGAAAATTTCAAACATTTTGAAATTTTCTTGCCGCCACATTCAAATTTGGTGCCGTTACGGGCCACCACGAGCCAGTTGGGAGGCAGTTTGAGCCACTACACGCCACTAGGCACCTTATTGGCGACACTAGGCGCCACAGTAAATTGCATTGGCGCAAACTGGCACCGACTGGCGCTGGCCCAGTGGACTCCTAGCATAATAGAGCGTAAGAAAGCTTTGAGCAATTCGGGACATTCGGCAAGAGCGCCAATTTTTTTAAAACTGTTTAAAAATTTGAGGCGATCTGTCACGAATTGCGTAAAGCGGGGAGAGCGTATTAAAGCTTATCAAAGCGTCACAAAGCTTTTTTTGGCGCTCTTGCCGAATGTCCCGAACTGCTCAAAGTTTTCTCACGCTCTATTACGGTCTTTACGCTTTAATTAAGCTTTGTTACGCTTTGCCGCCGCTTTGCTCGCCGATTTAATGCGCCATCAATTCGGCGTCGGTGTGAACTTAGCGCCCGGCCCCCCCACTCAGGTTTCAAAATGACCGCATGCGTGTTGCCAAAATGTCCGGTAAAGGGGTACTTTTCGTGCAACAAAGTCCGGCCCGAGAAATGTAAAAAAAGGGGGTGTATTTGACTTTCACCCGGAGATTTCTTTAAAAAGGGGGTGTTTTTCTCTCATCTCTTTGTAATTAAAAAAGGGGGTTATAAAATATCTTGAAGTTGAACATAGAAAAATTGATGAAACCCCGCGATCAGATTTCAGAAATTCCTGCTAGTTTTGAAAGCTCATTCAGGATTATTTCATGAGTAAAAACATTGAGTCCCATGCACTCCCTTCCCAGTACGGCGGCAGTACGGACTTCTAAAAATCTGTGTGAGAGAGAGAGAGAGAGAGAGATAACAACAGAACGTATAGTCTGTACGGCGCATCCGCTAGCTGCACCTCAGCATGTATATCGGGCTAGGCTCGGCATCAAGCCGGGGCATGAAGATGGGGTACGTTATGAGGCGTGGGCCCTGCCAAAATTGTCATGATTGCGACGTCTTTGAGCAGGACCCACAGTCTCCTCGTTGTGGATATTGTGGCTGTCTACCTGTGGCTCACAGGGTGGCACGTTCAGGTGAGTAGTTTGATCGCAATAGTAACACTTTCAAACTCATTTTCCAACACCCATGAAAATGAATATGTGGGACTTGGATCTAGACCTATTTAGTTTTGTACTGAAGTGTAGGCTACCCTAATTCACACACAGCTGCGTTACTTCTATCGTTTAAAGGGATTGGATCGCCAGTTTCCATGTGCAGAAGGCCATAATTCGCTGACACCAGACTTGGTGGAAATACCATTAATGGGGGTACAAATTTGCAAAGAGCAAACCCATAGTCCAGTCAAGAATTACCCCCTAATCTCTCGGAGAGCTCGAGAGTCTTCGGGCAAATCAAAGCATTACATAAGGTCCAATGGTCATAAAACTCAAGGCTAACCCTGGTGATTGACAACACCTGTTATTGGGTAAACACCCGAACGGTGTAGAATTCCCCATGAGAGCCGACTACTCAGTGACTTTAACAATGTAGTCTGAGATGCAAGGCCCTACATGTTATCAGTGTCTGTGATATGGTGTAATATTGAAGCCCTAAAAAGAATTGTGCTTCAAAATGATCAAGAAGAAGAACTTGAAGAAGTGTCAACCAGTAATGACAACTTTATCTGAGATGAGAGGGAGGGGGGGGGGGGGGGGAGGTGTCTGCATGTCCTGAGATAGGGGGGTACATTGAGCAGTGTTCCGGATTAAGGGGGTACATTGAGCAGTGTTCCGGATTTAGGGGGGTCTCCAAGGCAGGAAAAGCCCGTGAAAAGCCCGCGAAAGGGGGGTTCGGAAATGTTGGCAGTACTCAGATAGGGGGTCTTTTCAAAAAGAGGGTACAAGCATACGCGTACCCTAAATAACACTAAGTGGGGGGGCCGGGACTTAGCGTAACATATCTCAGGAGATCGTGAGATTTTTTGAAAAAATGACGCCGAATTGATCGCCGATTTAAAGCGCGACATTCGGCGTCGGTGTGAACTAGGCATAACGATTTAGTGCGAGTCAGTGCGTTGACTTTTGATAAATATCGCTGAATCCCCCCCTCAACCCCCTTCCATTTTCACTCCATAACAGATTGCTCGCGTCCCAATCCCGGTTCCAATGTCATAATAAACCCGGATCAAGCGAATTACACACCATGGACGTACGCACAGTTTTCATGTCCTACCGGTTATTTACCTTCAAATGGTGCGACCTATTCTTACTGTTACTCGGGATCGCCCGACTACTGGTCCCCTGCGATGTCGCAGGTTATATCCTGCACGATAGGTAGGTCATGTCAATCAATGTTTCTGTTACATTTGTTTTGTAAATATTCCATAGCTTATATTAGTATCGTGAATGTATAGCGTAAGTTTAATGATATTACTACTTCTGCTACTAATACTACTAATGCAAACCTTAGTGAGCACCTTCATTGAAAGAACACCTTTCCATAAAGACCGTATTTTGTGTTTCCCTTTAATATGGTTTCTCATTTAACATGTACTAAAAATAACCTAAATATGAACGCAACCTGCCTATACAGTGCGTCCCCCAAAAAACGAAACCGAGAAGTATCGATGTTTTATCATAACTTAGTCACATTTATAATTACTGAATGACACATACATGTATTTGGAAAGCTCAGATCGTCTTATTTCATCTGATCCAACTCATTATGATGCATATTTCAAGCATGAGTGATTAAAATGAATTTGAAGAGAGGAAACTAAAAAGTCATTTGGCGGACGGTATCTGAATTTCAAAGAGAAAATCACATTTCTAGAACGTTGAGGTTTTTCTTTTTGACAATTAACCTTTTAAATTCATACTGACTTGTTACGACCAGGGAGTTTCAACTCCCTGGTACGACATTAATTGAATTTTTTATACCCAAGAATTCCCCCCTCTCTTCTTCGAGAGCAATTTGTTTATAATGTTGGTTTTCCTTTAAAAGTTATGGGAATTTCTTCCAAACATTTCCTACACCTGGGGGAGTGTGGCAAATGTAGATTTATGGCTTTCCAAATGAGCTCAACACCCTGGCTAGCCTATCCGATATGCGTCGGGCTTTATTTCAAATATACTGATCGCGTTATGGAGACTGACATCGGCGCGGGCGTCAGCCCGAGCGCCTATCATCACTGGTCAACTGATCATTATTCATATATGTGTATCGTATGTGTGACGAGCATATTCTCATGCATGATTCATAAGACTAGCCTTATTTGGTGATCGATCACTTTGATTCAACCAATCAAATATCATCTCCAGGTTCCTCATCGCTCATTGGCCTATTTTGGTCCATGCTACATAAATATTCATGAAAGAGCTTTACAGGGGGTTCGTAGATTTTCTACGAACGAAACATAGTACATAAAAGAAAATAAAACTTTTCGCATGAACCAGTGATGATAGGCGCTCGGGCTGACGCCCGCGCCGATGTCACTCTCCATATAAACGCGATTAGTATACTTGTAAGGCCCGACGCATATCGGATAGGCTACACCCTGGCCGGACTCGAACCGCTAACCAGGCGATCAATAGTCCGGATACGTATTTACGAGACCACACTGCAGCAACAAAGGTGTCTAGAGTATGCTGAGGACATGCAATTCAATATCATACGCAAAGCCTTGTCGTCGTTAGTCACTCTATGATGATCGCATTGCAATTTGACTTTTAAACTACACAGACCTGACAGGCTGATAAGGGATATTTTTAAAAACCCTTTGTGTACTTTCTATGACCACGCAACTTTTGTTTAGAACAATAATTTGTCATTGATGTTTATTTGTGTTATTTTACAGTGGGAAATATATGTTTTGATTTGATTTGATATGAACCGCTTCTTCCAATAGTATTGGCATGAATTTCATGAACGATGATTTTAGTTGTGTTTAATTGTCTCCCCTCTTCCTCTTGCCCGCACTCTCTCTCTCTCCCCTCTCTCTCTCTCTCTTTCTCTACCTGTCTTTATCCTCCTTTCTGTCTTTCCTTCCCCTTTTTTGTTATCTATCTCTCCCTTTCTCTCCCTACCAATAGATACAAGTGTGACTACGCCTGAGACGGGTAACATGACAGGTATGTTATTCTACAAATATACTCTTCCTTCGGGAAACTTACTAGTATCAATAATATTGTAAATAATAATAAGAACAACACTATACTCTTACTAAATCTATAACAATACAAATTTCGAAAGAATTACATTCTGTTATTTCTGCTGTGTCATGCATTGATAATGAGGAAACTTCGCTTGTGAATTTCATAATACCCCCATCTCACTAGAAGACGATTCTGCTACATGCTGCCGTCCAGAAAAAATTTAAAACAGTTTGGTGGATCGTGGTTTGGTATTTTCAATCTTCTCCATCGTATATCGAGCCTTTCTGAGGCGTCTAGAATTGCCACCACTTTCCTGGTCGTAACAAAGTTTGAATCATGTTCAAAACGTCGGCAACGAAAGCGCAAAGGTGCCAAAGCGCATCATCACAATAAGGGAGTTTACAGATAGCACATGGTACAAATGACCCCAAATATCCACAGATCTTTTACACATGGAGAAGTTCCACTTTGAGCATCTAAGAGGCTGTTCACACCGGCAGAGATATCGCGGTCTAGCGCGCGCTAGACCGCGCTGTCTCTGCGGTGTGAAAGGTACAACGTCGTTTCGGTCCGCCCAACAGCGAGCCACGGCGAGCCAAAACGGCGTGCAACTGGAGCTCTTGGGGGTGGTCCACGAGAGATAGCGCGCGCTAGACCGCGCTATCTCTGCCGGTGTGAACCCGAGCTACGATAGCACGCCGGAAGTCATCGTTATACACGCGGGGAATTTTATACTCATTCTATTTTGGTGCGATCTGAAACTGAATCGGTACAACTCAACACTTCGGGTTCGTAATAGCGCGCGAAATCTTTGACCGCTCTGACCTCATGACGTCACGCGTCATGGCAACAGGACCTCTCAAGAAAGGGGGTGCTACGATAGACCGCGCTATCTCACTGCGGTGTGGATCCGGCGAATGCCAATGGGCGGACCGTGGGTCGCGCCACAGCGCGATCCACGGTCCGCCCACGGTCCCCCTTGCGGTGTGAACACGCCCTTAGAATAATAACTGCCAAAGTCCTAGATGTGCTTCATGAATACCTTTTGTTTGCCCTCTTGAAAAGAATACTTCTACGTGCGTATCTTAGAATGTACCGTTGGTGCATAAATGAATAATGTTACATAACTTTCATGAGCGCATATCCAGTATTCATCTCTGGGCGTGTTCACACCGCAAGGGGGGACCGTGGGCGGACTATAGTAGCGCGACCCACGGTCCGCCCATTGGCATTCGACGGATCCACACCGCAGTGAGATAGCGCGGTCTATCGTAGCACCCCCTTTTTTGAGAGGTCATGTTGCCATGACGCGTGACGTCATGAGGTCAGAGCGGTCAAAGATTTCGCGCGCTATTACGAACCCGAAGTGTTGAGTTGTACCGATTCAGATTCAGATCCCACCAAAATAGAGTATAAAATTCCCCGCGTGTATAACGATGACTTCCGGTGTGCTATCGTAGCTCGGGTTCACACCGGCAGAGATAGCGCGGTCTAGCGCGCGCTATCTCTCGTGGACCACCCCCAAGAGGCTGTTCTCACCGCAATGAGATGGCGCGGTCTATCGTAGCACCCCCTTTTTTCTAGCGCGCGCTAGACCGCGCTATCTCTCGTGGACCACCCCCAAGAGGTGCTCCAGTTCCACGCCGTTTTGGCTCGCCGTGGCTCGCTGTTGGGCGCACCAAAACGACGTTGTACCTCCCACACCGCAGAGATAGCGCGGTCTAGCGCGCGCTATCTCTGCCAGTGTGAACAGCCTCCAAGAGGTGCTCCAGTGGCACGCCGTTTTGGCTCGCTGTTGGGCGGACCGAAACGACGTTGTACCTTCCACACCGCAGAGATATTTCTGCCGGTGTGAACAGCCTCTCTGATGAGTTTTACCTTTTTGGTACAAATGACCTTTATCTGCCCATGCGCAGATTGTATCTGTAAACTCCCTTATTGCCTCAAGAGCGTATTGAAACTGACATGTTTAATAATAATAATAATTTACACAGGGTAGGCATTTCAGTTACGAAACTGCTCTTCCAGCGGGCCCTGTATAACATAACATGTCATTACTACCCTTCTCATATGCTGAGCGCCTAGCTATAGAAGGCAGACGGTCCCCATTGTTATAAGTCTTTGGTATAACTCTGCCGGGGTTCGAACCCACGACCTCCGTTTATGAAACGGGCGCTCTAACCACTGAGCCACCATGCCCGGTGGCTGTGTACCAAAGAGATAAGACTGTGTAAGTTAGCGATTTTGAGAACCTGTGATCAATCTAGATCAAGCGTAACTATTTATGTTGAACGCGAGTTTGACCATGTTTTATACGAATAAATCACTTCATCCAAAAGGCACGGTCCTGTTATTCAAAATCTTCTGTGTGAGTTTGAACTGAACATGATGTACGATAAACTTTCTCCATGTTTGTTTTTCTCTCATGTACAGCGGAATCGATGGTATTTGTAGCTGACAATTCAAGAGGGGCAATATACATGGCCGACTTTTCCAGCGACAGTCTCGACTCTTTAACCTTCTATGCTCTGCCCTTCGGTTCCGTCTCTCAACCGATAGGCGTCGATACGATCCCGATACTCGCATGGTGTACTGGAACCGAAACGTCAGGATCCATACGACGCGCGAATATCGATGGCACTATGCAAAGCGTCATCGTCAATAGCAGTAATTGTCGGCAGGTGAGTATTCTTGAGCTAAGATTTCTCTTTCCTTTTTAAGATTTGCATTTCAATTTAAAATTTCTTTATGAGAAAAATTTAAAAAAACCATTGTTTTAAAAAAAAGACCTACAGTATGCCGTTTTTTTTCGTTTCTTTGTTTAGATTTTTGTTTGTTTTAGTTTTGTTTATTCTTTTATTTCATGTTTTTCTTATTTACTTCTACTTTTCCTTTGTAATTTTCGACTTGTTTGCTTTACCTTCTACGTCTTATTGTACTTCTTGTCGTTTCACTTTGTTTCTTTTTTTGTGATGCTGCTGATGTTCTTGCTTTTGGGGAATGTTCTGGAACTTCTTTTTTATTCTGTAATCTTCATCTTCTTCGTCTTTCCCCCAAAGCCTTCTTGGTGCTCTTTATTTGTTTGATTCGATCCTTCCTCTCATCTGTATCATAACCATCGTCCTCTTTTTCATCTTTCTTTTTTTATTAATCTCCTCCTTCTTCTAATTGTATTCCCTGAATGTTATCATGTCATCGTCTTTCTTCACAGGGTCAGAAAACCTAGCGCTGGATACTAGTCGTGGTAAAGTCTTTTGGACCGATGAAACCCTAGACCGAATCATGTCGGCTAATCTCGACGGATCCTCTCAGCAAATTCTCATCAATACGACTTAGAGAGTCCACGCGCAATCATCGTACACCAAGTAGAAGGGTAAATATTTTCTAATCCTCTCTATCTCACACACACACACACACACACACACACACGCATTCTCACATCAGGGCCTTTGTGGGGCACCTGATTGTGGGGTATTTCTGTGCGTTCCAGATATACCTTGTGGTCCCCTACTAGTGGGGTATGTACAAACCTGGCGATAACAACCCGGCGGTGTGCTTACGATGTTACCATAAAAAAGTGTGCAAGTTTTAGCACACGCTCACAAAATGTCATTTTATGGGTACCACTTCTAATGCCCCGCAGGGCATAGGACACCGAATATACAGTCATTTGAAAGACTTTACTCTGTGGGGTCCTGAAAAAATACCCCACAAAGTAAAAATGCCTCACAAGGGGTATGTGAAGCGCACATAAAACCTCACAAAAATGCTGAGGTGAGAGCAAGCACTCACACACCCTCTCTTTCTCTCTCTCTCTCTCTCGATCACACACACACACACACACACACACACACCTGTCTATGTTATCTCTCCCAATCGCTCTCTCTTTATCCTTTTGTTTCCTTTATCCCGCCATCTTTAAATTACTATCTCTTTCCCTCTCTCTGCATCCATCAATTTTCCTGGTATGATATTCAGATCATCAGTTTCGGAGCTAGAAAAGGCGTTAAGTTTGGGTTAGTTTATTATTCATTGCCCTTCTGGCTTTATATAGCATGCTGAATTGTAAGTGAAAGAAGTCGGAAAGGAAAGCCGACTTGGCTGGTTTTTAAAGTAACTTCATTGTGGCTCAACAAATAGGTGATACAATCAATACCTTATACTGGGCTATGCTGAGCTCTGTTACCTTTTATGGGTTTATTGACGCCATCTAAAGTGTTCATATTTCAAAATGAAAAGTCAAAGTGACAAACGTTTGGGTTTTTCGGACACTTCCGATGCCTGTTGATGATAAAACGCTGTACATGTACAGATTAATTTGCAAAAAAAATTGTTTCAAATTTTCATTCATTTCCCTATTGCATTAATACTCTTTAAACTTTCTTTATTCTTTCAACAAATTTCCACGGAAATGTCAAAGGGCATTAGGTGTTGTGATTTAGTAGTTCAATTCACTTGAATCGCAATCTAATAGTTAATGGTTCGAATTATTACCCTGCACTAATGACCTCTGGCGAGTCATAAATACACATTTGGCACTGTGAATATATAACTATCGCCGGGCACTCAGAAAGAACAGAATTGAAGCTGAGGAGAATTCTCTTGGTAAACAAAAGCTAGTAGCAGTAGTACTAGTAGTAGTCTAGTAGTAGTATAAGTGGTATTAGTAGTGATAATAGTAGTAGTAGTAGTAGTAGTAGTAGTAGTAGTAGTAGTGGTAGTTAGTAGTAGTAGTAGCAGTAGTAGTAGTAGTATTAGTAGTAGTAGTAGTAGAGTATCAGTAGTAGTAGTAGTAGTAGTAGTAGTAGCAGAAGTACTTGTAGTTGTTGTAGAAGGAGTATAATAGTATCATTATCATTATCATTATTATTCTCCACCCTCATACAGAGTGATGATTTGGACAGACTGGAGTGCCCCAAGTCGAATCGAGAGGGCAAATCTTGATGGCGGGGGACAGATACATCATTGTCAACTCTAGCATCCTATATCCCAATGGGTTGGCATTAAACGCTGACGGTAAGGATTACATTGAACGTCAAACAATTAAAAAACAAATTAACTGGATAATTTTGTTAATTTATTGAAATAAATATGTGTCGCAAAATCATTCAAAATATTATAGTACACTACCGAATTCAGTTCAAGAACAATTACCCGCGAGAAGATCATCCGGGCAATTAGCATCGAGAAAAATACTACCCCCTCCCCCGGAAAAATTATCCTTCAGGACAATAACACCTAGGACAATTGTCCCTCTTAGGACAAGAATCCTCCTTGGACAAGAATTCTCAAGGACAAATACACCCCGGTCAATAACCTCTAGGACAATAAACCCCTGGACAGTCACCCCTAGGACAATTACTCCTGGTACATTTGCTTATCATCTAGAAAACTACCCTCCGACCAATAATACTTTCTAGAGATTATCCCCTGGATTGATGAATACACTTAGTCAAGTTCACCGCGGACCTTGGTGATAAATAATGACCCTTATTGAGTGATGGTAAAAGCAAATGAATATGCATGATTGTCATCCAACTGGGTTGGATTATTCTTTATATGATACTTGTATATTTATTCATATATGTACGTACAAGTCGTACATCAATAACAACATCGGCATTGTGAGTTTCTGTGAAGAAAAAAACTACGTTTCACCATGGCGCAAAATTTTAGTTATTTAACAGATGCGCTCATTCACATCCGTTTATACTAAAGCAAATGAGTCCTGAGGGGATAATTATCCTCAAGGGGTATTCTACGGGGTGATTGTCTTAGGGGTGATTTTTCAGGGGTTAGTGTCCTAGGGGGCCCTCATTTTCCGGATCGTCATTTTCCGAGGGTTAATTGTCCTTGGGAGTTTTTTTCTTCAACAAATAACAAGTTGGCGGATATGATATGTTAAGTCAGACATGAAACTCTTCCATAATGATGATCAAATTATTTTCTTGAAATATCTATTGTAAATCTTTCAATCAGATAAGAATTTAGTTTTATCCCACTCAGAGTAAACAATAACGTATTAATGATTATGAACTGAATTAATGTTTATATCAACCATCAGGGCATCGTTTGCGAAACTGTCATGCACGTTCGCCCATATTCCATTGAACGCGTGTATTAAGAATGGACACGTTTCAATAAGATGTCGGTTGAACATGACTGTACTTATGACGGTTTCGTAAATCAATGCCTAGGTTCACGGGTCCTACTGGTGCGACGCTGGAACCGATAAAATCGAGTCCGTCGACCTCTGGGGCAACGACAGAATGGTTCATCTCGCGACATCGTCAATTCATCCTTACGATCTAGCAGTCGTCGACGACACTATAATATGGACCGGATTGGATTTATGATGCGATTGGTTGTAACTTCAACCAGCAATGGCAGCGGTTACAGTTTCTACTACCACAGCACTTTCCAAAATCCACATGGCATACATGTGTATCAAGGTTTGCATCTGATTCGCATTTCGAATACACCGTCTTAAGAGTGGCTGATCCAAGGGGGGGGGGGGAGGGGGGGGGGCATGGGGGAGTCTTAAGAACACATCCCCCATATTCTATTTATAATTTGAATCCCCCTTTTGTTCAAAATATGGTGCAAGAACTATAATGAAGTTAATCCAAGGTCTACCTTTTTCCTTCGTTAAACGTGATCCTAAACGCGGTGTTGGGTTTAACTGAATTAGTAACAGGTATGCCGTTGGTTGTAGATAGAAAACGCGTCCTCCCTAATTGTGTTCCAGCAATAGAATATATTCTCCACAGGAGGCCCCACTCAGGCTACAACTATCCTTCTTCTTTAATTCATTAACCTATTGTTTTTTTCTTTCGCTTTTCTTTATTCTTTATTGTTACAAAAAAGAAAAAGCACATCAAAATTGTTTAACCCCATTTGTTCTTATTGCGCTTTCAAGAGAGAAAAGTTAGAATTGCTAACTGCCTAAGAGTCTCATCATGGTTGGTTTTGTTAAAGCCAGGGTAATAATATGACACATGATCATTCGTAATAAACCGTAAGACATTTTCTCGGGAAGTTAATTGATGGTAGGCCTACTAAATAAGTCTCTTTAGAATGTTGATAGGAAATCCACCGTGAAAGCTTTCATTATTATTCTTTCTAAAATAATTGAATAAACTTTTCTTGAAATTATAGATTGAACTAGTTATTTGTCTGCTACATTGTCCTATGCCTCAACCCGTCATGAACGCCGGTTTTAAACGAAATGCCTACTTTTGTAGGTATAGATCAGAAGTTTAATTTAAAAAAATCCTTTAGCTACGTCGTGATTCATTTTTTCTCCTGTCATCATATTTTTGCAGAAGAAATGCCAACAAACAACGGAAGTTTACAAGCCCTACTACTTACCAATCTGAACCGGGTGAGTCATACAAATGTGGTGGGGGCATTGTGGTATACTGGTCAAGGATCTTGACTCTCATACAAAAGTTTCCGGGTTCGATCGTTGTTCAGTGGTTACTTCCTAAGATAAACCGTTTTGCCATTTGATTTCCCTCTTGATCAACGTGTATTTAATGGATACCTACCACTGCTTGGGGAAAATCGGGTAATACTAATTACAGGGTCCGCAGAAAGAGAGGTAGTGTAAGTGATATAGTACCCTTGGTAAATAAACCAAATCATTATTACTATCGTTATCATTAACATTAGCATTATTCTAATTATTATTACAATCGGTATATAAGTGTTGTTGTTGTTATCATCACATTAAGTGCTATTTTGATACCTTTCTCAAAATAATTTAATGTACTCTATTTCATAAAGCCACGCTCAGGTTAAAGAGATTCAGCTTCATGTTTTATTCCGTTCTAGCTCAACTAAAGATTGAAATAAAGACGAACTTAATTAAAATGGATGATACTAAGTTAACATTTGAAATACAGGACATCTATTTCTCGTGTTTCGTTGAAAATTATAAGTCTCCTTCTAAAATTATGGTTAAATTAAAATGTATAATGAACTTTCAACTTTGGAATTAAACAAAAATAGAATTAAGAAGAATCCCTGAAAATTCCTGACGTATTTTGGTTTCGTTTTCATTCCAATACGGTAGCGATTACCGTGAAATATATATATATATATATATATATATATATATGTTTCCTCTGTCTTCTTGTGCAGGAAATAAACTCTTTGGTCTCAGATAACTCCTTTTTTTGTTTTCCAAAAGAAGAGATTCAGCTTTGCCTTTATGTTATACTTCGTTCTAGCTCAACCAAAAATTAAAATGAAGTGAAACCGAATGGAACTGGAATAATACTAATTTCCATTGCTCCGAATCGATTTGAAGTGCAGCACATCTATTTGTGGAATTTGTTTGAATATCAGAAGTCTTCTTCTGAAATTAGAGAATTCAAGATTATTGTAATTATTATTATTATTATTATTATTATTATTATTTTTTTTTTTTTTTGGGGGGGGGGGGTGGGAGGGGGGATCTTCCTCTTTTTTCACTCTCATCTTCTCTACATTTCTTTTATTCCTTTGAATCATGAACCCTCAGAATTTTGACGTCTATTATACTTTCTTTCGGATTATCAATGTTCGGCTTTATAAATTCAGAATTAACAAGCATCCCTAAAAATTCCTGACATATTTTAATTTCGTTTTAGAACCAAGTACTCAAGATAACTTGACACCTCGACCAACTTGGTGGTGGTGGAATACTGATCGTAAGTCTGTCTCTGTTTTGACATTATTTTATCCTTAAAACTTCGGTCACATTACCAAGGAAAACAAAACATGTATGTCTTCTCTGCTTTCTTTTGCACCAAAACAAATCCTTCGGTTACAGATGACCCCTTTTACCC
>JAVYIG010014829.1:0-39287 GCA_035222895.1 Strongylocentrotus droebachiensis | reverse complement strand
GATGATAAGTTTCCTCTAATTGCTTTTTACAAGTGAAGTGTAAATAATGCTATTCAGTTTGATTATTGGTTTTGATGAAAATCAGCTGCCACAATTTTGGAAATCCTTGGAGAGAGAATAGACCTTTTAATTTACATGTACAAATGAGAATCCCGTTCCATATACACAAGTACAGTAGCTTGTAATGCTTTATTGCCATTAGGAATGATAATTTGTAATACTAAAAATTCAATTCTAATAGAATTGTCATCGATACTCTATGCGGTTTACTTGTTTTATATCAAATTAATTTGATTATAGTAGTTGCATCATTTCATTAACACGTATAGAAAGGTATTTATTTCATACCTGACCTGTAAAATGTAGTGAAATGGGGTGATGAATTAGAAGAGCATTTTTGCAATGTTTTAATTAAAGGAATGAAATATTTCTGCTTCATTCCTGGAAAAGAAGAATGCCTTTAAACTTATTTTTAGTTATTCTTACTACATGATCCATCGATTGCCTATTGATTCAAATGACACTTTTTATAACAGATATCTATGTCTGTTATTTTCATTGAATATGTTAGCTTTTTACTTAAGTTTGTTCTTCCTAATTTATTCATATGAAACTTTTTGTATCATATATCTTTTTATGCTGATGTGAGTTTTACCGTGAGTAAATAAATTCAATTAATTAAATTGATGTCATTGATGTGATACTTCTGGTTTACAAAGTTACAATCTTATTTTGTTTTGTTTTTCTTCTTTAGCCGTCATCGTTGTCCTCATCGACCGAAGGGACCAGCGAAAGCCAATGGACCGTGCACCATCTCAGAGTACTCTAACAAGTACAAAGCATATCCCGGCAATGGGATGCGGGATAACTTCAAGCCGAAGGCCCAAATGTTAAAGAGTGACGTTCCTATATCTGATGCCACAACCAACAGGTAATTATAAATTTAATTTATCAAATGAAATGATTGTTATTTGATATTAAATGGTGTATTGTTGTTGTTTTAAGTTGTAACTGGCAATCACATCTCTTATATATGTATTAGTTATGTTTTCGTCAGTGATTTGTATTTGCTTTAAGAAAAGAAGCTACGATAACAATTTTTGTATTATTATGCATTGTTATTAAATCTTGTGCTCTTGCATGTAAATACCCTAAAAAAACTGAAAAATTAAATTGTGATTTCGAGAATTGTAATTGTACAGCCTATTCATTCTCAAATTCAGTGTCCCTTTTGCATTTAAATATTGAATAGTTGAAGAATTTTTTTTTCCCTTTTGCTTTTACCCATTTTGACAATATTTTGATTTCAACTCTAATGTTCATTCTCTGTATTCCTTCAGGCTTGACTATATCCCATATGAAGTAGGCAGACCTGCCATGCATGTCCCAGAACAGTTTAAACCGCAGGAGGGTCATATAGACCACTTAACCTCATACACGAAAGACTACCCTGAACGTAAAGCCCAGCCCGCCAAGAGTTTCCGTGGCAGCCAAACCAGGGCCGTATCTCCAGGCGCATTCAAAGGGACCCCAACATATGTTGGTAAGTTAGTAAACTTGACTTTGATGTTTGTAAGGTTTTGTCATTTGTTGATTAAGTTAATTTATTTCAAGCTCCTGTTATTAGAGAGCAGAGCATTCACATTTTTACAAATGTGTATCAAATCGTCTGCTGATCAGCAGATTAAAATTGAAGGTCTAGCTAGGATAACTTTCTCTTTTATATAATCAATGTTTTCTTCTGTTTACATTTGAATGCAAGTATTATGTCAATTGGTATTTCGAAATGACCTGTATGGCTTGATCTTTATATAAAACAGTTTTAAATTAGCTTAATTGTAATTGTGGCAAGTGTCATATATTAAGGCCTTTTTTTCTGTTGTTTTCGTATCACAGATGACTACAGGAGATGGAGCCTACCTGCAAAGGAACAACTAAAGGATCACCATGCCTACATCCCACCCAGTGCAGCTTTTGATGGCCTCTCAACATTCACCAGAGACTTTCCTGCTAAGAAGGGCACAATGAGACAGAGCATGAGACCAAACGATGAGGCAAAGGTTTCAGACACTCCTTTTGACGACAAGACATCACATCGCATGACGTATATTCCTCATGCAGCGCAACCCAAGTTTGTCCCTGCCAAGCCCCAGTACAAGAAGAATCCTAACAAGTTTGAAGGTTTAACAACCTTCCAGAGGGACTTCAATGCCAAGCAAGGTTTTGTCCCGGACAGCTGCAAACCAAGCAACACGCCACTCAGGTCCGATCAGCCATTTGACGACAACACTACATTCAGGCAGTCCTACCAGAAGTGGGATGTGGAACGTCCTTACCAACATGTTCATGAGGCATGGTCGAAACCAGGTGGCAACATAGACTTGAAAACCACCCACACCCTGGCATTCCCTGCGCACAAGGTCCAACCAGCCGTGGCAGTCCGTCCACAAGAAGGTCGCCAAGGACAAAACGTCCCCTTTGACGACAGAACCCAGTACAACCAAGACTTCAAGAAGTGGAATTCTTCACCAACAAAGAGAGGAGACCCGACCCAGCGCCCGTACGAGAGACCATCTGTCCCCTTTGAGGGTGCATCTCATTACCAGACAAACTACCTGGCCAAACACGCACAGCCTGCAAGGAGCATGGCCCCTGACAACATGGCAAAGCAGAGCTCGGAACCCTTTGACGATCGTACCAACTACAAGGCCGACTACATCCCCAAGGCCTTCTCGCCGTGCCCAGCAGTAGACCTGAAGAAGAGTGGGTTCCAGTATACTGAAGAGGATACCAGGGGCCATCAGGTATGGGTGAAGAATCAGAGGAATGGATCGATGCAGAGAATGCAGAGAACACCACCCGCTCAACTCAACATTGATCAGCAAGTGCTGGCATGATGCTGATGCTAAAAGTTCTCACAAAAGGAAAATAAGTATGTAATATAATTTCATCATATTTTCATGTTGCCAAAGCTTGTACAGACCAAAAAATATTTTCTTTTAAAGAATTATTGTACAAAGAATGTATATTGGATTTGGAGCATAGAAAAAAAAGTCTCATGGCAGTATAACAAATTTGAAAGTGCTTTTTTCAGTTAGCTAATTAGAGCTAGGGATGAAGTGGGTTGATATGACAGAAATTTTAAAACCATCATTAAAATGAAAAAAGTTAACATAAATCTATAGACTTACACATGTATTAACAAAACAAAGAATCTGCTTGATAATTGTTTGCCATCGATCAATTGCACATCCTTTGTATGCTGATTGATACAAGTAGTTATTTATTCTTTTAACAATAGTTCAGATATGAAAATACAGTGTAGTCAACTTTATAGAACTTCTATTAAATAAAAGTTCCAAGTATAAAAATAGGTAACTTTATAGAACCTGAAATGGTGGGATAAACTTAGGTGAAAGAAACCTGGATGAAACAAAATTTGACACCGATATATTCATCATACAGCAAAGTCAATACATAATTGGCTATTTGTAGCCATGGCAACATAGAATCAATACCCTGCAGTCAATGTTTGATTGCACCTGTTGATTATGTTTGAACATCGATTTCCAAACAGAGACAATTACTGTGCCAGAGATAACACTTTCGTGATTTGCAATGAAAGAGATATTAACGATTATGAAGTATGTGACGTCTCTAGGCATATATTAATGTGTTTGGCATGTAACCAAGGGAGGTGTAATGAATGGGATGGAAATAGCCAGGATCAAAGCCATGCTTCAATGGGGGAATCGCAAATAATGTGTCGGCAGATAGCTCTGGGCATTGCTTTGTCCTCCATGTTTTCATTTTTGTTCTGATCAATGGGTGATATTTTGAAAGACTATTTCTACTTGATTAAATAAATACAGTAATTTTAACATGAAAATAAGGTACTATGAAGTCACTTTACACATCTTCAATTATCACTCAACTTTAGGACTTCCCTAAACTGGATGTAGTGACATATGTTTTTATAACATCATGTATGATCAGCTGTAAATTGCAATTGTTTTTATAGCAATCTTGTAAATCATAACAGTTTTTAATGGTAATTTGGGTTTTAAATCAGTTTTGCTGTAATATATTCTGAACTTGGTGTATTTGAAGAGTTTTATCGCATATTTTGTTGTTGAACTGCCACCATTGTAAGTACCATGGTCATATACAAGGAGGTGCACCCCTTTAATTTGCACCCTGCATGCTGATGTATTTTTAAATTCTGGATTGTTAATCTCTTGTAGATTGGTATTAAGGTGTATCAAGACTCAAAGTTCAATTTTTATATGTACATTTTGCAAGTTCTCTGATAAAAGCACCGATGCCATTGCTCTATTATCATGTATTAAAGTGTGAAGTACAAGTACTTCAAAGAGAGTATGAATGATTATGTCTTGTGTTTGGAGCATGATGAACATATATCGTTTTACTCTAAATCATTATACAATGGATGGACGACTCATGAACATCCAATGTTTATACCCATATATCTTTATTTCAGGAACAGTTTGCATTTACTTGTATAACTAGTCTACTCAGGAGAGAGGTGATTTTTTTTCTTCAAATGTCTCAAATATGATTTTGTGAAATCATATTTTTGCTCATGTATATTCTCAAGTGTATATATTATTATTGTTGAAAACATGAGATAGACCATATCTAAGGCTGATTTTTTTTCATACTGTAATACATGTTCTATCTTCCGGCTGCTCTATCAAAGCATATATTCTCATATATTCTGAAAAGGATTATTTGACTGATCTTAATTCTACTTTTAGATAAATTGAATATTGAATTAGCATCACTTTTCCTTTGCCTTGTGTAATTATGAAAAAATAGAAACTAGTCTAAAATTGTATTTTTTATTGCTGTACATTACTTTTAAACTGCTTTTTATAATTTGATAGAGGCCTTAGGCATGTCATTTTTACAAAACTATGTAAATGTATTTTATTGGTCTAGATCAGAATATATCGATGTCTCGAATTGCTGCTTTTTGCAGCATGTACGATTGAAATGCTTACTAAATTAACATGTAAATTTTGAAAACATTTACGCTTTATTGGATTTTTCCCAAAACTATATTAACTGTCTTCTAGAAGTTGTCAAAACGTTTTCTATTCTACATCTACATTTTTACCCACTCTGATCTTACGCTTTATCTTTTAGGATTATCTGCTTTAAAAAAATAATGTACATGTACGGTATAACATTTAAAAAAAAGTAAGAAACCAGTCATACCATTCAAATCAAATGTGTATATATGTTGTTATCATATTATTAAATTATGAAATAAAAAGAGGAATTATGGTCAATTCAATTATTCAGGTACTCTGTCTCTATTATTTTGTTTTGCTGCATGTAAGATACACCTGATGTAAACCCAACAACGTTCACAGACTGCAACAGTTTCAGATTGGAAAAATATAATTACTGCCAGAATTACAGACAAAAGAACATGACAAACATGTAGTAACTAGAATGAGAGAGAGGGGAAGAAAGAGTGAAAGAAGAGTGTTAGTAATGTAGTAGAGAGGGATGGTTATAATCAGACTGAGAGGAATCGACAAGTGTTCAGAAGAGTGGTGAGGAAGGATATAGATTAATCAATCATAGAGATCCTAATCGGAGAAAGAATTATTGAAGAAGAGAATGCAAGAGACCGAGAGAGAGAGACTCTTGTTGTACATCTCTTTATTGTATCTTTCTCTTTCTCCCCCCCCCCCCCCCTCTCTCTCTCTCTCTCTCTCTCCCTCTCTCTCTCTCTCCCTCTCACTCTCTCTCTCTCGTATCTCTCAAAGCTTTTGTTACATCTCGTATTCTTTCTTATTTTTCTGGCAGATCTTCCTTCCCCTTTTTTTTTCTTCAAATGCAACCATACGGCTTACACACAGGATTCTTAATATGAACCCTACATGTAGGACCCTGGATGAACAGTCCAAAAGCACCAAACAAACTTTTGTGTACCAATCTTTATCACAAAAACTTACCAGGTAAATACAATGTGATTAATGAAGTAATTAGAGCATATGCTCACATCAACTTCACACATCTGATTTTATACTGTTAAAGTACTAAAAAATGTCTGCCAAATGTCAACCTCTTCATTCCATGTCAACCCTTAATAAATTACTATCTTTCCATAACTGAATGAACAGACAAAATCATGTCAACAAGAAACCAATATATCATTTTCATATCATGACTGGATTTACATGCATTTCATTCGTTCATTCTGTCATAGCATAACAATAATTTGTACAAATTAGAGAGCATGACACTTGCATTGGCGCTTCATAATTCAGACTTAAGCCTCGTTCAGATATGACGCGGCAAAACAATGGCATTTTTCTATTATGACAACGTAAAGTGTAATACATCACATTTCTGCATCTTATAACACAGAGCTCAGTGAATAAGCTCAAGTCCTTTGTTGCGCGCAGTTGCCATTCATTCACACATAAAAAAAGAACCATGGCAGTTTTCTTGCGAATGTTTACCTCGCTGTATCCGAACAAGCCTCAAGGTTTAACTAAGTCCTCTTTCGTGAATAAGAACCACACACTATTTGTTTAGTTTGGACATACTGTGGCAACCACATTTTAATTCATTGCAATGCAAAAATATCTCAGATTTCAACACTTAATCTTAATATATTCATATAAAAAAGAAAAAAAATATTTTTGTTATTCATCTGTAGTCTATTAGACAGTCCTGACTTCTAAGTTTGACAGACACACATACATTTTCCCACACATTTGGCAGCAAGAACTCCAGATCGCTTGGTGGAAAATCAGGCACACTGTTCATGTATGGAAGCAGCTTATGAAACCTGCAGAAATCTAGCTTGGACAAGCTATCCGGTCCTTGAAACTGAACATGAGACTTGTTGGCCTGCTCCACGACCAGTTCAAAACCCAGCTCTGCTGCAGCAAGTTTGATGGACTCATAGGCCTTTGAGACCTGGCGATGTAGTCGAGGCGCCTTGTGATTGAAGTATCCGACCACCATTTTGTTGTCGCAGTGGATACGTACGAGGGATCCAGTCCAGTTGTGACCCCAGGTCAAGATAGCCACCAGGATAGCCTTCATCTCCAGGAGTTCCATGCAGCGGTAGTTGTTGGACAGCCACTCATCTTCCCATTGGCTTACGATCCACTTCTTGTCCCACACACAGCCAAGGCCGTAGCGACCAGAAGCATCCGCATAGATGTTCACAAGCCTCCTAGGTTTGGCTTGACTGGGGAGCTCCGTTTCTGATGAAGACACTGGTTCTGATTGGTTGCAGGAAGGATCTGTATTTCTTATGCTTTCATGACCTCTTGACATCTTTATGGTCCTTTCTGTATTATTGCACGAATGTTCACTCCCAACTTTATAAATCTTGATTTTATCCAATCCAGTGGTGGCTTGAGTAGCAGTTAGGATGGGGCACTTTTGTACAGGTCTTGAATCTGAATTATCATGATCATTATGAAGCTTTATCTCCTTGTGTTGCTCTGAAACAGTCCTCTCCTGTTGATAAGGCACACTATGAAGAATACTTGAGCAAGTCCTCCAATGTATTTTGGAGGAGCAGTTTTGAATGGAACTAGGTGAGAAATGCCACAATCTACGGCAAACCTGTTGTTTGATAAAACACCGTAGTTGTGAGGAGAAGAACTTCATGGGTGAACTAAAGAGAGCTTCATGAGCAGCCATATTTGAGGTAAAATACACATCTCCTCACACACAATACTTGCTCATATAATGGATTTCTCTTCAAGCTTTTTCTGAAACAGTTTTTCATCCACTCGATGCCTCATGAGGTACTTGCCATTGTAGTGAAAAACGGGGATGTCATACTGGTACAGTCCTTTCCATTCCTCATTTCCTGGTGCGGTTATATCCACCTCTTCCAGGACAAACTGAAAATAAACATGAAGTCATAACAAAACAATTAGAATATTTCAATCTTTTTTATATCACTGGAAAATTGTTCTGTTTTAGGCACTATAGCTATCACTGTATCAGTGTATCACACCATTTCTCTTGAATCAATGATCAGCAATCTCACACAGAGAGAAAAACACAAACTTTTTAAAAGTGCATGCAGTGTACATGATTGAACTTCTCTAAAGCTATATATTTTACAAAATGACTATGTTTCATTAGCTTTCAGCACAAATGCAGATAGAGTTGCAAATTTATGATTGATCAATATTGAAATGTCAGAAGTTATAACTTCCTTTTAAAAGCTTCTTGTTTTTTCCTCAAATAAAATAAAGCAAACAAAGAAAGAGTTTAAATGCTATCTACAGCTATGAAACAGAGAATGGATGAAAAGTCAATCATCAAATTTACACATTGTCACATCTTTTCAGCTTCATTGCAAGATATAGTTCATGAACATTGTGTACAAATACATATATATTCATTTCTGTATAGAAAGAGGTAAATCATTCTGCAATCAGATATCTTTTTCTACATATGTGAAACAGAAATTATCATCATTTTCTTTACCTTCTTTGAGAATTTCTGTAAGACTTCTTTGGCATCATCACATAGTGAACACTGATCCTGAAAAAGACACATAAGAAATATCAATTTATATACAATGATATATCATTCTGTTGATTTTGCTCTTTCATTGGAACTCTTCAAATCAATGATGCAAAGCAAACGCCAGATGAAGCAAAGTGATTTCCCAATTACTTGTCTCTGTTCTTTTTCTCTTTAAAGAAAATAAATATCGTAGAGTACCGGTATGCTCCCTCCATTGGGACCCAGCTTCCAAGAACTTTATTTACAAAGTAACTTGAAATTGTGCAGAGAAGAGCTGCGAGATTTACTCCGAATCGTTACCATAATACCTCGAGTGTCAGCAGTATGCTGAGAGAACTTGATTAGACCACTCTACAACAGCACAGAGAAAATGACACTGACCATGATGTATAAAATACACAACTATCTCGCTCATCTTCCGGCACAGGTCTCACACAAGTCAGCCAGTCGACAAGAGCCATGGCTAGCCACCCAACCACATTCCTATCAGATGCCATACTCGAGAACTGAATCGCATCAGCATTCATTCTTTCCGACAACAGTGAAGGATTGTTGCAGCACCATCTGTTAGAGCCTTCCTTAATCGACTGCAGACAGTTGGTGACAGTGGCCTGGCTAGTGCTTATCTTCTTTCATCTTATGAGCTTGTACATATTTACAAATAAACTAATAATTTATAGACCAAGGCCAAATTACAAAAAAAACATGTTTAGCGTCCTGTTTTTTTTTAAATTAGGAAGGAGGAGGCCCTTTTTTTTTTTCTTTCTTTCAAAATGGCCGCTCAAAATGTCCGCTTGGTAGCCTACATTTTCCCTGTCAGTCGGGCTATTTTTCAAGATGGCCGCCGACATTTTTCAATTAAAAAAAAAATCAGAAATAGATCCATTTTAGCAGTGTTTTAGATCCCAAAAAGGAAGCGGCCCCCAAAAAGGAAGCGGGCGGGGACGCTAAACTGTAAACATGTATATTTTTTTACATGGCCTAATGTAAATAGCACTCAAATGGACGTAAATTGCGGTTAACACACACACACACGCACATAGTTTGCAAGAATTTTAAATAAATTGAAGGAGGCAAACTTAATCAGAAGAAGAAGAAGAAGAACACACCCAGGCATCACACATACTAGATCTAGACAAATTTAAGAAATGCCCCTTTCTCAAATTGTTTTGAAATTATTCCATCATCCATGTTACCCGTTTCACGGTTAAGCAATCGGGTCATGGGCGCTAGTATGGTAAGGTATCCAAAATATAGCCTACTAAAACAGACCCCAAATTTCGGTAAATATATAATCAAATGTCCATATAAAGATAATGATTTAAAAGGCGTTATGTTTCTTACCTGTTTCGTGTCAATTTTGTTGTATTTGGGGGAGTATTTTTCGGAAAAACATTGATTTTAATATGCACTTTTGTGTGAAGTTATCTACCGTAATGAGGATCTGGGACAAAAGATAATAGTTGCCAATTTAAGTATATCGAAAATGTATTAAATAAATTGAATGGTCTTGATTACAGAGTGGTCTTATTCGTTATTACTATGTTGATGGGGGAGACAGAGAGAAGGAAAGAAGGGAAAGGGGAAGAGAATGTAAAAGGAAAGAACGAAGAGGAAGAAGAAGAAAAGAGGTAAACGGCTAAAAAATAAATAAGAGAGAGAGAGAGAGAAGGGAAAGGGAAAGAGAATATAAAAGGAAAGAATCCACGCAATCCACCTCAGTATGCATTTGTATTGTGCAGCGGTTTGGCGTGAAACCTTTGAAAAAGTGCATATTAAAATCAATGTTTTTCCGAAAAATACTCCCCCAAATACAACAAAATTGACACGAAACAGGTAAGAAACATAACGCCTTTTAAATCATCTTTATTATGGACATTTGATTATATATTTACCGAAATTTGGGGTCTGTTTTAGTAGGCTATATTTTGGATACCTTACCATACTAGCGCCGGGTCATGTGCCATTGCTGCCTCAAACTTAGTTCCTTTATTAAAAAAAATATTTGGTAAAATCAAGGAGGGTCCATGGTGAAATCCTCCCCTGGTCCACCAAGCTACCCCCACTCCCCGCCCGCGTCGGACGACTAAGCTTCGGGGGCGGAGCTCCCTGGAGTTACGGTCCATTATGATGATGTTATCAATATCATATCATCATAAATGATTATGAAATAAACACAAAAATCATACCTTGGTATACAAAGTAAGCACAGGGATATTCTCACTGAAGCTTCTTCTAAGATAGGGTGTAACGACAGAACCAGATCTAACCAGGTTTTTCCACAGAAAATGCATAATTTCCTAACTAAAACTAATATTTTTAGCAAGAATTGTCGTAACGGCCAGCCACTAACACGCCGGGTAATACATTTTCAAACAACCCGTCCACATTAAACTCAGTACTTTTGGGCTAGACCTCTACCATAGATTGTACATCATTTTGTGATCACAATCTAGTCTATATATTTCAGAACTTATTTGATTCATAAACTCCTATTCATGAGTTACAAAAACACCATAAAAAGAAATACATCCATGTAGGCCTGTACAACCCTGAAATTTAGAAATCACAGGAATAAATCTATAGAAGTCTATGTAGTCTAAATAATATAATTCCAAATTATCATGGAATATACCCTTTTTGTTATTCTTTTTTGATCGGCTTGTATATAGGTCTAGTCATAAATTATAATACTGTAGTATACGGAAGTTCTCACTTGAAATCCATTAATGATAAGCCACCACGTCCATATTTGCAGAAAATCATACCCTATGTGCAGGTATTTATTTTCAACAAAAAAATTATACTCTGTTATTTTTAGGCTGTGTTTTATTAGCAGCTTCATTACTACTTTTTTCTCCTTCATATTTATTTGTAAAATGCAAACAAATTAAAAAAGAGAAGAGTTTCGATATCGAAGATGATAAAATATAAATTATCTTGGATATGGCCGGGCGATATGTTATGAGGTCGAGTTTGGATTGAGACTTTATGGTCTCCTTGCGCGCGCCGAGCCCAGCGACGCAACAGGATCCGCAGGCGGGTGAGCTCGGGGGACCAAGAGCTAGAGCTAGCTAGAGAGAGGAGCGCAGATCAAAAGAACTTGGAAGTACTAGTGGAGTAGTGCAGCTGCAGATCTTTCCTGAGGCTAGTACCTGAGGCTGAGACAGGAGTCAGGACTCAAAGCTTATTACCAAATACTGCCTGGTAAACCTTAAACTTAACTTGACTTAGTTTCCAAGCCCAATTGTACTGCAATTGCAAAGAAAGCCCAGGTAAATCTACATGTAATTATGTCAACTGTCATGATTTCACAAATTCAAGGGCTTCTTTACTGCATGCACTGCAGTAGACAGCAATAACCATCTGATTTGGGTCATTTCTTTAATAAAACTGACATTTGTTGTCATTCCCCAATAATCGGAGGTCTAGTGGAGCCAGACGTAGTCTCAGTGGAACAACCGACGATTAGAGAGACTGAAGTTTTCGGTCTAGCACTGCAGCTGCACTCCTCAGGCTCAGGGCCGGGAGAAGTTGAGAAATGAGAACAGGCAGCATAATGATATTAGGTCTACTGATAGTAATGAGGCTTCCCTGAGTAATGGAGACAATATATTATTATTATTATTATAGATGTGGGAGGCGAGTTGGCTCGATCAGTCAGTAAAGCGTCTGCCTGTCAAACCAAAGATCTTGGGTTCAAATCCCACCCAGCAGAGCTCAGCTCAGGCGGATGACTGAAGCCTGTGTTGTGTGTAACCATTGCTGGAAGTAGAGTAGACAATTTTAGACAACATATATCGCTACATTGTAAAGACTCTAAGGCCGTATAAATCTAGTTACCTATTTGCTTCTGATGAAATCAAAACTAAGTTATATCTTGAGTTATAAGAAAATTCCACGTCTTAGTAACTTTGTTGACTTGAGGTTTGTTGACTTGAGGTTCTAAACATGTATTAGAACCTCAAGTCAACAAAGACGTGGAATTTTCTTATAACTCAAGATATAACTTAGTTTTGATTTCATCAGAAGCAAATAGGTAACTAAACGGCCTTAGAGTCTTTAAACAAAACTAAGTTATATCTTGAGTTATAAGAAAATTCCACGTCTTTGTTGACTTGAGGTTCTAATACATATTTGCTGTTATTTTGCAGTAAAATCTACAGGCTAGCGTAATTCAGCAATGCACCATGTCCATGGGACTAATGTACGTTTGACGACAAGAGGTGCTTCGATGATGGCAGAGGATAATCATAATGAGAATAGTAGTCTTTTAGACATCTTCAAAGAAGCCCTGCGTAACCGGGAGCATGGGATTCTCCATCTCAACTACAAAGGACTGGTACAGTTTCCACCTCAACTTACCAGTCAAGATGACTACGCACACATCCAAGTTATCTTTGCGAAGAGAAACCTGATCACCCATCTTGTAAGAGTCTAAAGTGTAATTGTTGTGTACACTTTCATTGTTGTAATCACAAATGACCATTGCAGTAATGATGTTGAGGAGGAGGAGGAGGAGGAGGAGGAGGAGGAGGAGGAGGAAGAGGAGGAGGGGGGTTGATGGTGGTGATGGTGGTGATGATGGCAATGAGGAGGAGGAGGGTTGATGGTGGTGATGATGGCAATGAGGAGGAGGAGGAGGAGAAGGATGTTGATGATGGTGTTAGCGAGGATGGTGATGATGATGGTGAAGTGGAGGGAGTTGATGCTGCTGCTGCTGATGATGATTGATGGTGAGGATGATGATATCATGATATTGATAGTAATGATGATGATGATGATGACAAAACAGCACCAGGCTCCACAGAATATTTACTGGTACAAGTAGGAAACTAATTGCTCAGGAATTATGATAATGATCATTTGATTCTCATAGTTACATGTTTTCACTATCATCATTATCAATCACACTAGCAGACAAGTTTCAGCAACAGTGTTGCCATTAGGACTTTGTGGAATGAATTTGCAAAATATCTTTAGACATGAATAATTAATAGTGACACTTTATCTGTATTTTTATTTCTATTTCCACATCTAGCCCCCTGATATTCACCGGTTGTCGGGCCTTAAAATCCTGTAAGTAACCAACTATAACTATTATTTACTTTGTTCAGTATTTATTCATATTATGCCTTGCCTCTACAAATTTTTGTTAGCAGTCTTCATATCTAGTTATCAAATAAATTAAATATTTAGTTCCCTTTTAATCAATGGGGATGAAACAACTAATAATTTACTGGCCTCTTAAATTAACACAAGATCACCTGATGAATAACTAAAGGGCACGTATTGCCTTTATTGTTCTGTTACAAGTTGTTGCAAGGTCTTTCACTTAAATCATAATTTAAAATGACACATAGTAATGAACTCTTGTGACTAATTTGACACCATTTGGGTGTTTACCCAATAACAGGTGTTGTCAATCACCAGGATCAGCCTTCAGTTTTATGACCAACAGGCCTTATGTTATGCTCTGCATTTCCCACCAAGTGCCCCATATGGAAAAGTCACTATCTTACCATTCCCCCCACCTGAAGACTCTCTGAGAGACTAGGGAGGGGGAGGGGTATTTCTTGATGGGACTACGGGTTTGTGCGAAATTCAAATACAAAATTCTTATCTTTTCAGATATCTACACTCAAACAACTTGTCATCACTTCCTAAGGGTGAGGATATTTTGCCCCTCCCCTTTTTTTTGTTTGTAAATCCTTAGGGCATGTTTGTATGGCTGTGATTCTGGGAATGAAAATTTTTCCATTTCTATACAATGTTCATTTCATCCTCGGTGTCCCCAGACATTTAGAGGAAATACCGATTTGCAAGGCGTTCCAGGCAGCTGCATCCTCTTAATTTTGTCAAATTTAGGAGAAAAAATAGCCTTAAAATATTATGTAAATCACATCTTTTCCTTTGTTCACTTACAATGCCTTTGTTTTCTTTCTATCTGATCATTTGACATAATCAGAGTTTATGATATGACATTATGTTAATAGATTTTTAGAAATACAGCTTCTCGTGATATGAAAATACATGTTCATGTAAATAATTTCCAAAAAATACAAAGATTTGTTACAAGTTATTTGTTGTGAATGTCAATTTTCATTGTCTTTTGTGGGCAGTGAATTTTGGAATAGATTACCTGTTGATGTCAGATTGACCAGGTCTAGAAATAGGTTTCGGAATTCTGTTACAAGTCATTTGTTGAACAAGTCATGAATGAAATATCAAGTGTACACAATTCATAATTCATATTTTACATTATTAGTTTGTATATTGTAAGACATTGTTGAGTACTGATTCTTGTTTTTTTTAAAGCATCGATTGTAAAAGTAAATTCATTAATTTTTGTTTTGTTACATTCTCTAAACTGATTTGTACCAATATACTTTGTTAAGCTGTTTAAGGGGTTAGGCTCGACTAGCACATGTGCTATTATCTGGCCCCTTTTACCAACCAATAGTTTCTCTTCCTGTATATGTAATTATTGTATAAAATGTATGAAATGTATTGCTGTTGGTAAATAAATCAAATCAAATAATTCTAGGGCAAAAATCGTCATGGAATAAATATCTTTTAAAGGAGTGCTAGAGATTTAGTAGTACCCCACAAAATGTTCACAGGTTATATTGTATTAAATAAGAAAATTGATGTTTAAATTGATTTTGTTTTTATCTTCTAGAAATGAGTCTGTTGAAGTCACTGGAATCTTTGGACCTGAGTCAGAATCTGTTCACCAAGTTTCCTGATGCTCTTTGTCATTGTACTGGCCTTAAAGAGTTGTACATGACTGTTAATCGTCTATCTTCCTTGCCTCCAGGTAACAAATCATCACAAACTTCTGGTGACCTGACATTTGCTCTAGGATATTCACATATTTTATCCGAAATGTAGGGGTAGAGTTTTAGGTTAGTTTTAGGACTGGCATACTTGAAGGGGCATGGGCAGAGGTAACATTGTCACGTCCAACCTTCTATTGCATGGGCAAGCATGACGGTTGTATTAAAGGGATCTGGTAACTTTGTTTCAGATTCTGAAACAAAATTCTGGATTTAGCTCATGCTGCAATGGTCATCATTATAAACCTTTAGGTCAGTCAGGAAGCCCATGACTTTTACAAGCCCATCGCCTGTCCGATTATCAAGATATTTATGATTGAAATTACAAATTTTGAAAACCATTTGCCAAACGGTTTTCATAACACTACAGTCTATTTGGGAAAACGAGTACGGTATGGTAAAACCGGTCACTCAATTTTTTTTACTTTTTTGAGGCACTTCTTGATCATTTTGCAGCACTATTTTTTTAGGGCTTCAATATTACACCATATCAAAGACACTGATAACACGTAGGGCCGTGTATCTCAGATTTAACATTGTTAAACGATTCCTTTAATATGTGTACAAGCTAGCAAGCATTTTACAAACTCTCTGATTTTCTTTCCCCCATGAGTGATGAGTTGAAAAATCGTATAAAGTGTATAGATGATTTAATTATTGGGAAGAAAGAGTTGATATGACTTAGAGCATTTGTTTTGCATATATTTGAATAAGATGTGACAAATTGCTGAATCATGTACCGTAATTAACGGTGTATAAACCGCACCTTTTTGCCGCCGAAAAAAATTCAAAGTCGGGGGTGCGGTTTATACACGGTACACCAAAAAAAAAAAAAAAAAAAAAAAACATTTTTTTTTTTTTTTAAAGTTTCGATTTTTGCCCCTCCATCTGGCGCTATGCCTGGCAATGTCTCCCAATGTCTCCCAGCTCGGTAATCGGTGTGTTGACTCACCACTCGGAAACTAGAACAACACTCAAATTTTTCTGTCATCATGGTTTGAAAGTAATCTTTCTGATAGATCTCAATATGTAGTTTATAATAATAATTCCTCCAATTTTTCTTCTATTACATGGTGTACCACAAGGTTCTATCCTAGGTCCCTACTGTTTTTTAATTTACATTACCGTAATGATCTTACACACACACAAAAAAAATAAAAATTTAAGGGCGAAAAAGAGGGGTGCGGTTAATACACGAGGGCGGTTTATACAACGTTAATTACGGGTAGACCATATAAGTTTATTGACATATGTGTTTCTATCTCATGCTTAGAAGTTTCTGTATTACCAGAAGTTAGGAAGAGGAAACATACAGCATTCTCTGAATTATATTACACAAATATTATATTGCCTTCCCTGCTTTACTTTTAAAGAATTCTGTGAAATAATAATAATAATAAGAATAAGATATTTCTATACCGCAAATTGCAAATTTCCCCTAAGCGGCTTAGAAGAAAATAGTTGATGAGTATAGGAAAACAGAAATTGCATTACAAATTACATCAATTCAATTTAACATTAAAACTTCGCAAATGAAAATAATACATAATTACAAATCACTTGCAACCAAAAAATAAATAGTCCATATATAAATAGTATCCTTTGTTAATCTACAAAACATATAAAATTCAAAAGGTCAAAAGGGCTATTCAGGAACAAGACTGTGTTTTTTATGCCTCCGTTACGAAGTAGCCGGAGGCATTATGTTTTCGGGTTGTCCGTCCGTCCGTCCGTACGTACGTCCCGTTCTCGTGATCGCGTTATCTGAAGAACCGATTGATGGATTCCTGCCAAACTTTGGTCATGTATGTATCTTGCAGAGCCGATGAACTGATTAGATTTTGGGGTCACGAGGTCAAAGGTCAAAGGTCACAGGGCTCATTATGTATGCAAAAACAGCTCGTGATCGCATTATCATTAGAACAGATTGATGGATTCCTGCCAAACTTTGGTCATGTATGTATCTTGCAGAGCCAATGAACTGAGTAGATTCTTGGGTCATGAGGTCAAAGGTCAAATGTCATGGGCTCATTATGTATGCAAAATAAGCTTGTGAACGCATTCTCATTAGAACTGACAGATGGATTACTATTTAACTCGGGACATCTTGCAGAGCCAATGAACTGAGTAGATTTTAGGGTCATGAGGTCAAAGATCAAAGGGTCATATATGTATATGAGAAATTGCTTGTAATCACGATATTCTGAGAACCTGTTTATGGATTACAATGAAACTTGAATTTGAAAAATTTCTTCTGTTTTGGTTTGTAAACTTGCTCTATGACGGAGGCATCATTTTCGACTGCGCGCAGTCGAAGTTCCATCTAGTTTAGCACTGTTTTAAATGTATTTAAAGAACTAGCATTGCGAATTTTGCTTGTCAACAGGAATTGGAGATCTAACACAGCTGACTGTATTAAACTTGATGGATAACCAACTAGTCAGCATTCCGTCAGAGATCGGGCGATGTACGTCCCTTGACACACTTCACCTGGATCGGAATAAGCTTAGCTCCTTGCCCAGACAGCTCATCTCCCTGCATCATCTCAAAGAACTTTCTGCAACGGGCAATAATCTTCTAGTCTTACCCCAGGGTAAGTAGATCCATTTTTATAGCGTCACAGCTGCTTGTCTTTTGGTTTGTGGTTATTACGATTATTATGAGGTGGCGCGATAGCTCAGCTGGTAGAGCAGTGGTCTCTTAATCCAGTGACCCAGGTTCGAAACCAAGTCGATGCTCTAGTGCCCTTTGGTAAGGCATTATCCCCATTACCAAGTCCCTAAGAGAGGACTTAAAGCCTTCGGTCCTCTGGTTGCTTACTAACAAGCATTTATGCTTTCTTAGCAGTCAGGTAAAATAACCACCACCACTATTACAAAGAGATACCAATGGGCAATGAAGGAATATTCTGTGAATTTTTATTTTGTGATAAAATTACATGTAACACTGATTAATGTACCACTCTGATATTACCATACAATTATCCCAAAGAAATTGTCATTGTGATTTGTATGGTAAGTAGGCTTTAACGCATTGTCAAAATATTCTAGGCATATGTTCCAAATTTCAGCCTAAAAGACAGGGTTCATGATGATACTGAACCAGGGTGCCAATTCATAAAACTTGTTATCAATAACAAGTTACAATGAATATTATTAACTACGGCACTGAAATCATGGCATTTGATTGGCTGGGAGCAAATTTGTCATAGAATATGCTTGCATTTGTTATTGATAACAAGATTTTAAAAACAGGGCCCTGGCTGTTATCACTAAAATAATTCAATTTCCCAAATGTTATTGGTTGTATTTGGAGTACAGTAGTGTATGCCTTTTCTTTTTCAATTCCAGTGAGATTTTATGAATTTTGTGGTGAACATTTCAACTATAAATCAGGCCTGATAATTACCCGATTTAAATCGGTTTCCCAATTTTTAAGATATTTTTTCCCCAATTTTTTTATTTATTTTTTTCTTCCCGATTTTATCATGATTTTCCCATTTGTTCCCTTATTTTCTCTATTCTTCCCAATTTTCTTACTCAAAACGGCGGAGAATATTAGATGCTTCCCCCCCCCACGAATCCTCTTTTTAAAATTTTACTCAAGGGAGGCGTGGTTGAGGGGGGAAAAAAGTGCGCATTTAGTGCTCACTATCACCCCTGAGTCTGTTAAACTAACCCCACACACCTTCTTTGTCTTTGAATGTTTTTTTCTCCTTTATGCAGGATTAGGGTGGCTCCCAAGTCTTGTACACCTCTATGTGGATAGCAATCCGAGTCTATGCACCATACCCTTCACATTGTACACCAAGCAGATAGGAGTTTGTAGGTGAGAAGGGTCTTTCAGTTCAAAAAGACGATTATAATAATAATATTAATATGTCTTGTTTACCCAGGGTAGCCTCATCAGTATTCATACTGTTCTCCCTGAGGGCCCTGCAATCATATTTGATGAATTTAAGAAAATGAGACTGCTGAAATGGAAATGAAAGTCCCAAATTATCATGGCATAGTATAGTAATAATGACTGCTTTGAGAGACATAGTTGTTTTTATATGCTCTCAGGGAGGTTACATCGTGCTATTTATGTCTCGCATATTAAATCAGTCATTATAACTTTTATATACTGAAAAACAACAGGACATCGTGGACCATTAGTTGGAATCATAACACCACCTTGGCTTTTCTCTAGTTTATCTGACGGTTGTTTTTTGTGAGTGTATCTTTGAGAGTTATGTAGCATTTTCCCCCTAATTCCTCACAAACTTCAAAGCTGTCGAGCGTCATTTCACGCAAATTCTCCCTCCTGCGGTTGCAAAAATACAACATATCTGGTTTTCCATTTCTTCGCTCTAAAAATTTACATTCTTAATACGCACTTAATAGCTTTGAATCCAATTTGTCAAAATTTTGGTCGTCAAGAAAAGATCAATTTGACCCAGAAGAGTACAGCGCCACTAAACATGTGTCCCAATGAATATGGGTTCTTCATCCTAATGTCAACGAGAGGCAAATAATTTGTTAAATGCCTACTTACAAGTTATATTTCTTGTTCATTATTTGAAAAATATGTATTTTTTTTGTTTTTTTATGAAGATGTGGATCAGCCAAGCCTCCAGGGGATAGATGTATTCAGATAGGAAGCCTGCGTGGGGTTCTACCTCCAGAGATACAGGTGTATCACGATGAGAAAACAAACACTCAACAACCCAGTACACTTCTTGAGCTGGCATTCACTGCTGTCTACCAGCATAAAGGTATATTAAAGGCATCGCTTAACAATGTTAAATCTGAGATGCATTGCCCTACGTGTTATCAGTGTCTGTGATATGGTGTAATATTGAAGCCCTTAAGAAATTGCGCCTTAAAATGATCATGAAGTACCTCAAAAAAGTAAAAAATCTTTGAGTGACCGGTTTTACCATACTCGTTTTCCCCAATAGACTGTAGGGTTATGAGAACCGTTACGAAAACGAAAAATGAAATTTTGATTTTCAATCATAAATATCTTGATAGTCAGACAGGCGATCGGCTAATGGTAAAGGTTGTGGATTTGATGTTGAAGGTCGGTCCATAGCTGTAAAGAATCTTATCTGATTGATACACGTCTTTAGAACACAAGTACAGTACACACACACTCTGTGTACCCTACTTCAGAGTGCAAAGCAGAGAGGCTCCATTAAATGTGGAGAGTATATTATAGTATTTGGTATACCGGTATCATTTCTTTCTAAATATTTTCTCGTATTGCTTATTATTAATTACATTTTTCATCTTATTTGCCATGATCCTTCTTCTCGTCATCAGATGTCCTGGATGTGGATTCCCTGCCCAAGAGTCTCGCTGACTTTGTGTCATGCCCTACTGCACACTGCGTTGCACCCTCTGGATGCGACAAGGTCATCTTCACCCAGGCCTATGTACATTTTCTTCAGATACCCTGGATACAGCAGTTTACTCTTGGTGGGAACAGCAATGTGTCTTTGATGGCCTTGTGCTGCTCCTTGAAGTGCTTGGAGATGTTTAAGAAGCATCCTGTCCCAACCTGATAACTATAGTACTCATGGGGGGTGTTTCACAAAGATCCTTTAACTCGAAGTTGGACTTAAACATTATGGAGAGCCATTAGTAGCCTAAAAATAAAATATATTCCAAAGAGCAAATTCAAGTATTTTTGACTTTTCATAAATTCCACATCAAGAACATGAAATCTCCTCGATGATAGAAATTATGAATGATGTGAATCAACATTTTATGCCTTGTAAAATAACTTTTATAAAAGTTTTCATATACGCTAACGGCTTTCCATAATTGTGAAGTCCAACTTAGAGATAAGTTCAACTTAGGATGTTTGTGAAACACGCCCCTGGAAAGAGTATGAGACAAACGGTTGGGGATGGACAATCTAAAGACTTTGTGACCCTTTTGAGAGGTTTCTTTGCCACTAGACACACCTTGAATTGGTACTCCTAGAGCCCTAGGTCAATTCAAGCTGCACCATGGCATTCATCTACATTTGCCATTCTATACCCAGGAGAGAAAGGTTGACTTGGCTGAATGCAGAAGGCAGTGATGATATCGAGGGTTCAGTGACACAAAGACGTAACTCCATATTTTGCCAAAATCAGTATTTGATATCAAATGTTCAGAAAAATGTGGGCTTTCCAGGAAAAACAAAGACTTATCTCCACCCAACACCTCATTGAAGTCAATGGCTAGTGAAACATAGACTTAACTCCTTAAAGCCCAAGTGCTCAGTGACACATAAACCACTTTTTTTCAAAATGGCCAAAATGGAGTTACGTTTTTGTGTCACTGACCCCTCGATATGCCTTCACACAGTCCATCTGGTAGGAATACCTTTAAGAACTGTAGATGGGACACAGTATGGAAGCCTTTGCTTCATAACTGAGGTGAAAGTACATGCAATATCTACAGTACTTACAGAATTAACTTTGACATGTACATGTAAATGCGACATTTCTCGTCAATGATTATACTATATATATGTGAGTGGTTTCTATCAAATATGTGCTTTCTTGGGACCAATAACTTGTTTAAATGAATCATGTGGTACTTTGATTATTTTATAGAATTTGTACAGTTTGATGTTCAGAATTGTAATTTCTATATTGTGCAATGATTTGGTACTCATTGTTAGAAATGACACGTCAGCTAGATTCAAACCAAAAGATTGTCCTTTAGTATGTTAAAAGAGATATACTCCTTCATTTTTTTTTTGGTTATTTTAATTTCTATTATGTCTTTCATAAACGCAAGAGGGGCAATACCTAGTTACATAAGAATTAATTTTTAAGAAAAATATTTTACACTGTCATTCAATTCTAGGTCAGATAAAGAGTTTTGACAACTTCACTGCAAATTCTTCAGCATTCTTCAAACCAAAAGATTGACATTTAGTATGTTAAAAGAGATATACACCTTCAGTTTTTTTTTTTTTTAATTTCTATTATGTCTTTCATAAACAAAAGAGAGGCAATACCTAGTTACATAAGAATTCATTTTGAACAAAAATATTTTAAACTGTCATTCAATTCTAGGGTGAGATAAAGAGTTTTGACAACTTCACTGCAAATTCTTCAGCATTGATTATGAATCGACTATTCTCACTGATCTGATGAAGCAATCAAAGGTGTTTGTCTTGCCATATTTGTTTGCACAGAGAATGTGTCTCAATAAGTGCCTGTTGACTCTCAGAGTTGCATGTAAATATTCTATCCTCCTTTCTTGGTTAATTATTCTGGCTTTGTCCTTGTTATTAACTCTGATGAGTGCAAGAAGAAACGCTAGAGTATGTCTGTATTTTGTTGCAATTCTTCATCTTTGTAGTAGGGTTCATCTCTTCAATTATTTGCTCTTAAACTAGTATAGCCCCCAGCAATTGAGCATTCAAAAGTGTTCTAGTTATAGTTCTGTGTAGTTTACAGTATCCATTTACATGCCCCTTCTTTCGAGCAGAGATTTTTTCTTTTCCACTTTACACCTGTCCCTCGAATAGAATAATGATATTAGAATAGAATTAGAATATCATAATGTGAAAGACAGTCAATCATTTATTGTAATGTTTTGAATGCTAATGTGCAGATAAGTTGCACATTTGACATAGAAGAAAAAAACTTAATCTTAAAAAAATCAGTCTCGTACAGTATGCACAGTCAATGCACCATCAAAATCATTCTCATTATTTTGATACTCATTGTACATTTGTTATCATAAAATGAAATTTGATTGTTTAAACCCTGCTATACAAAGTCTAAAGCCAAATAGTTAATGCCCCGGGGGTACACTGAATTAAAACAAAAAAGATTTCACATTATAGGGCGTTTTGTTGTTATCTGATATTTTGATTGTGTCATATTTTACTGTTGTATACAAACACTAGTGTCCTAGCCTGTGTTTGAAACTACAAAAATGACAAATACGACATCTTTTTTTGTCATCATCATTATTATTATTATTATTAGTAGTAGTAGTAGTAGTAGAAGTATTAGTACTATTATCAAGACTCCATACTTTTTTTCTGTAGACTGGTGCTATCTTACAATACAACACACATATATGCTGTGCAATACTATGAATTTCTGAATCTAGAATTTTTGATAGGATAGTCAGATGGAATGAATTACAAAAAATAAAACTTCAAAGAATGTTTTGGCCCAGGTGGCTAGAGCTTTGTTTAAGGTCCTCTATGTATCATTTTACTTTATTCATGACAACTTATTATATATGTACTGCAAATGTAAATATATACAATTATAATTTTGTCTTTAAAATTCATTTGTTATAGACCTATCGATTCCTAGTAAATTTTAATTCTATATGACATGTAAAATGGGTCTGAAAGTTAACATACACCTAGTAGAAAAGCAATATACACTATCACAACTTTACTCCTTCCTGCCAACTTTTTACTTCAGAAAGATAGACAAGTTTGGTCTCTGTTTGATGTATATAGTATATATACATACGTCACTAATCACTCTGAGACATTTATATGGATGTGACTCCTAATAGAAATGAGTGCAGTTGTGAAAATGTGAGTAAATTTTTTTTCTCCTTCGGGTATTTAAAATTTTAAGCATAAGCAAGGGCATTAATAAGGGTCAGAAAACATTATTAATAATGTTGTTTCTTATTATATATATATGTTGTATAAAATTGTCGGAACAGAGGACTGGTAACATGAATATCATACTTCTGTAACATAGATGTCATGGTCTAGTGGATATATCAATCAAATTTTGATCACATGGTTCACAGTTCAAGTTTCAGTCTCTGCATTATTAATGCCCTTTAGCAAAACATTAATCAAAATTTGCCACTCTCCACCCAGGTGTAGTAAATGGGTATCTGGTAGGAAGTAATTCTTTCACGGTTTACAGCCCTTGTTTAGGACAGCTGGGCTAAAGCCAAGGTAATATACTATCCCTCTCTAGGTGCCTCGTGCAGTGTAGCTATGTTCATTGTTAAGAAATATATTATGAGAGTTATGAACACTTGAAGAATATGAGACCAAAAATTCTAGCTCAATGAAGAACAAATATCACGTGAACATTCATGACAAATACTGTAATTTGATCAAACTCATGCTAAATACAGCATTTCCTACAGTACTATAGTTTAAATAATTTATATAATGTGATTTGCCCTTGTATTTGTAGTTTGATTGGCATAAAACTTAAAAGTATAGAATACAAATTATGCAATATGCATTTTCTTTTTTTTTTATTTTTACTTTTCATGATTTATACTCTCTGTGGGATTGTTACTACCAGAATGTCATGATATTTATTTTATATTGTATTTGATACAGTAATTATATGTGCATTAAATTCAAAGTATATGTGTTATATGTATATGCGAGTTATATCCCTTTGATTTTCTTGATTCTCATTATTAATGGTATTGAGTTATTTAATCCCAGAACGTTCCTTAAAAAATAAATATTTTACTATAATATTTTTGAATGATATAATACAGCTTGATAAAATTAGGCAGTCCAGATATTATCTACTCTAAAGGTTATTGATATACCACACTAGTATGGACTGGTAATAAAGAACATTGGGAAAGGAGTGATGCATGTGTTTCAAATGGAATTGATTTATTTGATATTTAATCAGATTTTTGAGAAAGAGCTAGATCGAGAGAGAGAAAAGGGGGATGGATGAAGTACGGTATGTAAAATAAGAAGACCCCCCCCCAAAAAAAAATCAAATTCACTAAATCATGAAATACTAGCTGGGTAATGTAATGGGCAATATGTTACAATACAGTAAATTTCAACAAGTTGTTGAAGTTGGCATGTTTTAGGATGGATTGTGAGTTGCAGCGCGATTTTTAAAAGGAGAGAGAAAGTTTATAGAAATTTAAAAAATATATATACGTTATTGAAAAGGGGAAACATGCCCCCCCCCCCCAGCACCCCCCCCCCCCCAAAAAAAATGTCCAAGATCGGTTGAACTTTTTTAGACCCCTCCCCAGGACGTCGATCAATTACATGTATGTACACCCCCCCCCCCCCCCCCCCCCCAACATCAAACTCTGGCTAAACGGCCCTGATGTATACAATTCCGAGTAGTAGTAGACCTATAGCTACATTATAATTACATCAATAATTTGTAGTAAGTTTCGATTGAATTTCGACGCTATGCAACTAGAGGCTCCATAATATATTATGGTAGAGTAGACCCAACAGCTGATTAATAGCTAGCACTGGCATTTGGACAAACTCACGCCGATTATCGAGATTCTCCAAAATAGTGAGAGGTTTGTTGATGTTTTTGTAAATGGGGGCGTGGCATTTTATTTAGTCGATCATAATATTAATAATGCGCGCGCCTTTCCCAGACTTCGCAGGTGTATATTTTAAAACAGGTAGATAGAAGAAACACGATTACCAGCAGAACGAAAGCTTCAGTCTCTGATATCGACGGTTGTTCCTCTGAGATTGCATCTGGCTCCTCTAGCTGTCCGCCTCTATGGGGAATGTCAACAAATGTCAATTTTATTAAAGAAATGACCCATATCAGACGGTTATTTCTGTCTAGATTACCAGCACAGTGCGCATCAATGTTTCATGATTCTATTAATTAACCTTCGCACATGGGCACATGGTAATTGGTACGTAAACATCAGCATCGCGCCGCCGAGATCGAGGCTGAACCATTCCCGACGCGATGGCTGCCACATGGACTCAAGTCTGGACCCCCGTCCATGAGCCTGAGGGATCTACCGAGGAGGAAGAAAACCTTAGAGGTTGGGTTAGCAATACCGAAGAGGCAGAAGATGTCAAGGAACAACTGCAGGTTGCCGAATGCATTACATTTGTTGGTGACCGAAAAGGAAAAGGGTTTGGGAATGGGATCCTTCATCTGCAGAACCCAGGTAGGATCATCATGTGGTAGGCTATACCGTATACTTTAGTACACTGGTATAGACTCTAGAGTCTAACAAGTTAGACGTAGACTAGAGTCTAGATCTAGGCCTATATAAAACTTGCTGCAGTATTTAGTAGTAGGCCTACAAGGTTTTGTTGCCCCGTCGGAGATCTTAAAACAATAATTATTGGCAAGACTTAGTTGCCCCTACGGAGATCTAAAAACAATAATTATCAGCAAGAGTTAGTTGCCCCTACGGAGATCTAAAAACAATAATTATCAGCAAGGTTTTGTTGCCCCGACGGAGATCTAAAAACAATAATTATCAGCAAGGTTTTGTTGCCCCGACGGAGATCTAAAAACAATAATTATCGGCAAGGTTTTGTTGCCCCTACGGAGATCTAAAAACAATATTTGTCAGCTAGACTTTGTTGCCCCTACGGAGATCTAAAAACAATAATTATTGGCAAGACTTAGTTGCCCCTACGGAGATCTAAAAACAATAATTATCGGCAAGGTTTTGTTGCCCCGACGGAGATCTAAAAACAATAATTATCGGCAAGGTTTTGTTGCCCCGACGTAGATCTCAAAACGATACTTATCGGCAAGGTTTTGTTGCCCCGACGGAGATCTAAAAACAATATTATTGGCAAGACTTTGTTGTCCGTATCGGCAATGAAGTCTCATCAATAATTATTAATTTAGGAGTTCCGTATCGGCAATGAAGTCTCAAAAACAAAAACAAAACACATGTAACAAACTGCACGAAAATAACGGTTAAACGGAGCGAGAAATGCTAAACGGTTTTGATGAATGTGGTCGTTTAACCGTTGGTTAAACGTTTTGACTCGGGCTGAAAACTCCCTCCATTTGAGCATTTTTAGAATATTCTATTTTTCCTGTTGCCATTGAAATGAGTTGTGCATGCATCTTCTTTTAACCCTATTTCTACTGTACAGCACCCCCAGCCACACACTGGCCATGGAACATTTGTGTTCTATGGCTGGGGGTGCTGTAGAAATAGGGTTAAGAAATGTGTTTTAATACTGCCCTTCAGAGGATAAATTGTATTGGGCTATTTTGGAATGGAGAAGAAACACATGTACTCACCTTACGTAAATTGTGTATCAACATCTACTTATTATGTTTATTTCTTTCAGATGGTAAATTGTGTATCAAACCTAAACTCTATTTTTTGTTTATTTATCCAGACGGTAAGCTGATTCATATGCCAAGGGTCAGGTTCTCGGACATAAAAGACAAGGTGGTGTCTGCTGATGGTGTTCCCTTTGTCATTGTTTCTCGATACAGCCTACGTTGCATGTATGGGAAGGACAAAAATCAAGCTGCTAAAAGAAAAAATGAAGAGTTGGCAGAGAAAGCAATGGAGGTTAGACTCTATGGCCCGAATTCACAAAGGAGGTTTGTTGACAAACCTTGGTTTTCGTACGTCATATGACACGTTTTTACACATTTTTTACAAACCTGGTTTGTAAAGAACAAAAGGAGGTTCTGCGAAACAAAAGGAGGCTCCTTTGTGAATTCGGGCCTATTAGTATATGTGCTCTTGTGATGTTGTAAAATAGAAGTAAGAAAAAGAGGTTTGGATAGGTCTTAAATACAGTACTTCTCTTACCTACTGGTCTCCATGTAGATGGGCTTATAAAGGCCAACTCCAGCCCCATGAATATTTTTTCCCTTGTTATTAACGTATTACCAGATGTACTGGAAAACGCAGTCTTTCCTGCAGTCAAGTTTCCAGGTCAATCTTCAGGTTTATTTGTTTCACATTTCACAAAAAAGAATTCACATAAATGACAAAATTAGAACATAATATGAAATATACTAAAAGTGTCACATTATATAATTAATTCTTTGAAAAGATGTCAAAATTAATTGTATTGAATAGAAGTTTATACAGGGTGAAATGCTTTTCTGTTATCATTATTTCCCTCTGTATCTTGGGAAACCTTGTAAGGATTTTATTCAAACTTGCTTTGTGTGTGGTGAAGAATTATATAAATGATTTTAGCTTATTTTTTTAATAATTTCAGATTGCAAATCATTGTGCTCTCTTTAATGTGCCACTTCAGTGTTATAAGGAGTATGCTCCACATCAAGATTGCAAAATGCCACACCTACATGTAGTACATGGAAACATCTGAGTCGTTCATTTTTATGTGATCAACCTATGGTTTTTGTGCCCAATTTTAGATATATTTTTCAAAATGCCATTGTGACGTTATTTTAAATGTCCATTTATTATATATAGGAAGACCATCCTCCGCCCAGAAAGAGAAGATACAGACATCTGCAGGGTTCAAAGAAAAAGGGCTGCCCTGCAATGATAGACATGAAGGAAGTTATCCGCTTCACAGACTATGATGTATGTATAACATTGATGTATAAAAAGTATACTAAGCAGCAATTCAATTGTAGAAAATACACATTTGATTTCACATTATATAGGGAGTTTATCGAAAATTTAACCTAAGGTTTGATATAATTTTGAAAGTATAACTTCTTAGTCAATGAAACTTGGACTATAGGGTAATCAAGTATCCCCAATCATGTGAGTAGAATTCAGGTCACTAAGTTAAGGTCAAAGGTAATTTTAGGTCAGTAGACGTGGATTATGTTTTCACAACTTAATATGGGAATAAATTAATCAATTTTTGTTATTTGTTCATGATTCTTAATCAAAATTCACTTCAAAATGCTGATTATATTCAGAGGATTTCATTTTGTGGGGCCTGCTAATGGGCCACCCTGCCTATAAATAATGTTCCAACCTCAATTTGTCATCATATCAAATTGCGTAATGCAGGCGAGACCGCCGAGAGCGATTCCATTGTTAATTTTATTTCCCCCCCCCCAAAAAAAAAAAAAGAGGGGAAAAAAAATGCTTTTCTTTCTCTTACTTTGTTGACTTATTTCAGTTATGTTGTTTTAGATCTGGTAGTTTTACAATTGATATGTGGTAGTTTATTTGCCAAAAAAGTGTATTTATTGTCGTAATTTTTGACCAATTCCCTTCAATCTTCAGTAGGTGGTCCTTATCGTACATTGAACATTTTTTAGTTTAACCCTAATCAGACTGGGCTTTTTTGGCTATGCAATATCTGGAGGAAGGTGGTAGATTCCGCCCCGTCCCTGAAATCTAGGCCATTGATGATGCAATCTCGCCAAAATCGGCACGCGCGTCTATAAAACTTAATCTACAAAATTGTATAGTTAATTGCTCCAAAATGATTTCAATTTATTTTTTAATTATGCTAATTAGTCATAAAATGCTGCATCAACTGCTTTGCGCGTTGGGGCCCCGCGAAACGTCTAAGGGTGGCGGATTCCGCCCCCCTCCCCCCCCCCCCCCCACACTTTTTTAGGGTTAAAGTTTTTGCCTTCCATTTGGAACTACGGTAACAAAGAAATTGTTTGTTCTTGTCCTGAATAACTAATAGACTAATGACGACTCTGGGATGTCAAAGAGGGCCATATCAGACCATATCCGAGCAGATCTAAGAAAAGGGGATAAGTTCAATTATGAGCAACGCATTTACATCCGGCTACCCAGCAAGACTGATCACCAGAGTGTGCATACACTTGGAAAGGTATCTTTTGCATGCAACCAACCTAAAATATTAATTACATGTATGTATGCTTTATTGTATGTTCTTGTCTACATGAATATTTTGTTTAAAAATCTAACACACACCAATATTCCAAATAGGACATGAGTCCTGTGTGTAAATGTCTTGTTAATGATGAGCACAACTTTAAAATATGCATTGGCCAGCTATCATGACCTAAGGTGTTTTCCAATAGATAACTCTAGGAAGATACTTCTATGAGCAATCCCGTCAGAAACTACCTTGGAAGACTCATTGGCACACACATTTTAAAGAGAATTGATTTTAAAAACTAACTTTATTGTCATTACTGCAAAGGTGAAGTTTTGATTGGACAAGGGTTTCAAAATTCAATGCTTGGAAACATTTGAAGTAATGATTATTGTCAACTACAAAACACTTAAATACAGCCCCAGCATAGCACCTGTAAAGCTCTCCGATCGCTGCTGAGATGTGTGACGTCACATGTTGAACATGATTTGCACAAGCCGACGATGTCCAATGATGTCACATTTCCGTGCCTGTTTTGCCATCTTCTCTTCAGTTATTTCTATTACTTCACTACCATCGAGCTAAATGTTTAATCTATTGCCTCTCTCTAAACCCGCGCATGGTATTATTTTGATGAAAAAATGCAGCGATAAAAGAAATAAAGGAATCCATCGCTTTTTTTCAGCTGCATACACCGCGGTATGTTCGGCGTTTCAAGAGGGAACAAATGCCGTCCATGCTATCGTTCCGGGGGTTTTAACATTTGAAAGTGTGGTTTCTTTGCTTGTTCATTAACCCCAATATCCTGTGTATTTACTAACAAAAGAATACAGTTTTCAGAATACGTTTCATTTCCCCTTTTGAATGGTGTAAAATTCCATCACATTATAATTTGAGAAATAATAGCATTGCAATTATGTCCATTCTTTATGGGATGTCGTCTGCTTGGGCAGTATTGGTGCATTTTGTGACGTCATTAAAACATCGTTATTTTTTCTGGCAAATCTCTCGCATAGCCCAGATGCTATGGAGGTGGTTTTATTTGTATTTTTATAAATCACCCGATATGTAGTTGACCTAACACTTGTACGATGGCCATCTGTTAGCTTACCAGTTTCTTGTGATACATTATTTGACATATTTGTGATTATCTTTGAACCGGCACTTTAAGAGCAATCCCTGAAGAAAAAAAAAAAGACAAACATCTAGACTTGTACATGTGGTGTACATTTTGTACATGGTTTCATTTACTTAAAAAAGCTGCAATTTGTACAATATAAAATGATTGCCACTAGACGAATTGTTGAAATTGAATAATTCCTATTTGTACATTCATTTGAAATTTACCAATGTTCTATCTTACGTAGCTGACGGGGTTTATGAACCCAATGCACAAGACTGTGTCCACTAAACTTGTGGACCTGGTTGGTCATGGCGTCACTAACTTGAATGAGATGAAACGACACCTAAGAGCCCACCTACACACTGTCCTGTTCCCAGATGTAGAAAAGAGGCCCTCAATAACGGATACAGCATTCTATCCGTCAGATAATACCATTCGGCAGCATATGTATGCTGCAAGAATGCAGCTAAGGTAATGTAAATCTCTCATTGCCTAATAGGTTCAAGATATTTTATTGGAATTTAACCAAAGATAATTGGATATCACTGATTTTGAACCTAATCTGTACCTCTGAAACATGTACATGAAAAACTAAATTATTAGACTTTGCTTCTTTGAGTGATGAAGTCATCACTGCATGCAGTTCCCAGGTAGTATTATTATGTCAATAGCAATTAATTTTATTCAGTGTTTGATGGTCACATTAAATACTAATATACCCGATAATATGGGTTTAAGAGATCATTACATGCTATCTTTAAAAGAAAAGTTATTGTATACAGTGAATAATTTAAATAATGTGGGTAGGCCAGTATTTTCCTGCTTGTATTCACAACATATATTAGTTTACATACACGATTATATTCTACATTTTGGTCTCATAATATGAAAAGAAGTCTCTACCTTGCATTGCACAAAGTTATGCAACCTGGAATTGTTTGATTGTTCATTTGTATTGTCCTGGTTACACCACGGGTGAACCATTCTAAATGGCCTCTGGAGGGCGGGGGCGTACCCTTCGCCCCCCCCCCCCCCAGATACGCGCCTGTTTGTACTGTGTAGTCAAAACAATACAATCACCCATAACAACGATATCAATTTGGGAACACGCAAAATGCATTTCGGAACAGGTTAGATGCAATATATTTATATTGATTCAAGTTTGTAGTCAAAACAGCACAATACAAATATAGAAATGCAATAACTTAATTGATGCAAGTATATAGATGTAATTAATGTATTCAAAACAATACAAGTGTAGTGAAATACATATACCGGTAGGCTCTAGCTAGAATCAGTTCTGATGTGCTGAAATAGCCTACATAGTGTAATCATGGGGATCTCCATGGTGTAATGCAGGCACAGGCATGATGCATATTCATTAGGGGGAGTCAACATTTATTTCATGTAGTGACGTGCGCAGCACGCTACATGTTCCAAAACATTGCCTACCTCAAAATGGCCACTCGGTACATTTTTCCTGACATTTTTCAAGATGGCTGCCAACATTTTTTTTTTTTTTTAAAATCAGAAATAGATCCAGTGTTTTTAATGTTTTTAAAAAAAAAATAAAAAAAAATATGAGGCGACCCCAAAAAAGGGAGCGGGCAGGGACGCTAACCATGTATATTTTTTTTAATGGCCTAAATGGCTAATACTAATAATAGTAATATATTATAGTTATAGATCTACGCCACATACAGCTTGCGATTATAATTTATTACCTGTTAATGGTAATCGCGTTGTTGCACGAGAGTAATTGTAATGCTAGACTAGACTCTATTAGCTCCCTAGTCTGTATAAATTGGATTTTTACTTGAAGTTGCACTAATTACCAACATTAAACAACTGAACAAGCATGCATGCACTGTATTTAAACCCCTTGGCCTTGTAATAATAATTGTATGAAAGCGTAAAAATAACGAGAAACTGAATGGAAAGGTTGAATTTAATTACCGCTTTATATTGTATTAATCAAGCACACTGAAAATCAACCAATTCAAATAAATATTTTGAGAAGGTTGTTTACCGGTACGTAGTGTAAACGTACCAGTAACTTTTGTGACCTAAAAATGTTGATCATCGTCATCATCAGAGTTAAAAGTCCATTTGTCCCTCTTTGTGCTTGTGGGGTTGGACATTTCATTTCCTTATAATGGCTGCTTTCTAAGCTTTCCTGTCTGTGGGATCCATATGACTGATACCCAATGTTTAGGCATCTTCTATGGTTTCCCTCCAAGTTTTCCTGGGTCTCCCGCGGGGTCTTCTTCCGGTGACCGGAAAGTTTAAAGCCCTCTGGAGCCAGTGTATTGCCTCTCTTCTTGCCACATGTCCAAACCATCTAAGTCTATTCAGCCTCATAACCTGTGCCACCCCCATCAATCCCGTTGATTGAAGGAGGACTTTGTTCTTCTTTCTCTCATGAAGTGATACCCTGTGCATCCACCTCACCATCCTCATCTCAGCTTTTTCCATTCGCTGTACACTGGATGATTTCATTGCCCATGTTTTGCTCCTGTACGTCATGCATTTTCTAACACAGGCATCATACACCTTAAGTCCCTTTCACTCTCAATGGGGTCGCCCTTGAGGTGAGGAAAGGAGAGAGTTCATTAAACTTTTTCCAAGCACTTTGGATTCTTGCAGTCACAGCTGCTGTCTTTCCTCCTCTGACAGCCAACATGTCTCCCAGGTAGCAGAACTTATCCACCTTATCATACGTCGTTCCATGGAGATCTAGACCTGTCACATTGTCACTGGTACACTTCTGTGCGATTGTACCTATATAAGCATCTCTTACAGATGAATGTCTTACTTGCTGCTTGCAGGCTACCACATATTCCACTGCATCTGCGATGGACCCAGCTCCTGCATTTGGTGCATCTGATTGAGTTTGCTCCAACACCTGTATAGCAAAGTTGTATGAAACGGAATCTGGGCCCTGCAGGAATTAATTCATTAGTTTTGTGTACCAGTAGAATCTATACATGAAACTTAAGCTCCAACACCGGCGCCGGTGTTGGAGCTTCCTGGAGTTAGTTTTAATAGTACTTTTAATCCAAAATAATTTCTATCATCATCATATGTACTTCTCTTTCTTTTCAGAATTATGGCTGAAGCAGGAGAGAAAGAGACTCATGAGCAGTTCGAGAAGAGATTCAGCACCCTAGTGATCCATGGGTTTGTCTCCCTTTCAACGTCTCTAGGAATTCAATCAGGTCTCTTTGATGCTCTTATTAAGCTGAAGGATGAGGAGAGGACTGTCGGGGAGATTGCAGATACAGCCGGCCTCAAGGAAAGGTATACAGGTTTGATCCAATATAAGTTCTCTCTGTCATTTGCCTCAATCTCATTTGCCAGGACACATGCAATCCCAAAAAATGAAGCTCTGTTACCAAATATGAAATGTATATTTGCTTGACATAACATCAACTGTAAGAGGTGGAATTTATTAAACAACAAATGCATTCAAAATATATCGGAATATGTGTTCTTCCAAAAGTACATTGTGAATGATTTATATAGGATTTGCAAACAAGAGTCCACTCTTTCTTCATTTAAGGTATGTGAAAGAATGGCTTGGAGTGATGGTTGCAGCTGACATCGTCGACATCAACCCAGAGACAGAGAAATACAGTCTTCCCCCTCATCGTATACCTTTCTTCCAGCCTGGTAGCAGTGTCAGTGATTTAGGAGTTTTACTCACGGAGTTACCCACGTTTGGTGGACTCTACAAAAAGCTGTTAGATTGTCTCAAGAAAGATGGCCCACAGGGTAAATATATATTACTGGGCAAGTCCATTGTAAAGTGAAACCATACCTCTCAAGGAAGACAAGAAATATGATTTATTTATTTTTTTTTTTTTTAAATAAAAGTTTTTAGGCAGGCGGTCTTTAGTGAGCACATTCCTGAGTAGACCAAAGGTTCTCACAAGTACGTATCACACTTGCTGTTCATTCTAGGTGTTGTTCAACCCTCAAATGGAGGGCAAATCCACAGTATTTGGTTCCATACGCTTCTCACTACATCAAAGATTCTAGTCGGGTAAGAGTCTGGAAATTTAGGGGGAGAAAAATCACTCAAATCATGGGGGGATTAGGAAAAATTCAATTTGGTGTGTTTTTATTAGATTATTGTCTTGTGTCTAAACCACATAACTACTGGATGACTGTATTTGAAGCAGTTTCACACTAAAAATATGTTTAAATAATGCTCCTGGAATTTTGCACATTTTTGTCTGTACAGGACTTTCATACTCGGAATACACAGATTTTCATGCCATGATGTCCAATCTTAGCGGTAGATGGGTTCTGCATCATCTGGTTCAAGATTTTATACCGTCCATGCCTCAGTTAGAAGAACGAATGAGTAAGTCACTGATCTTAAGAAAAATAATTAAAGCCTACCGACACTGTATGTTCTGACTACAATTTAATTTTGGAAGAAATTGCAATAGCATTAGATATGGATATTCAACCATGTCAAATAAAAAAGATTGGGTTCTGAATAGTCATACGAGTATTAAAAATAAATTATTTGGGGCATTGCAATTTTCTTTATAGTAGGAAAAGCTGAGTTGGCTCAGAATGGTAGTGACATCTGACAAATTGTCTAAAGTTTTAAGCTTAAAGCCATAATAATGATACTCGGCTTTTATATAGCACTAATTACAATTAAGTCTCTAAGCGCTTCCAAACTCGGACATTATTTCCCTGGCTTTAGCTGTGCTGCCATTTATTGTGCTCTAGCTTTTCAAGTTATTAATTCCTGCTAGGTACCAATTTACATCACCTGGGTTGAGTGTGGCAAATGTAGATCAATGTCTTGCTAAACGACATTAGTGCCGCGGCGGGACTTGAACCGCGGACCTTGTGATTGACAGTCCAGCGACATAACCACTTTGGCCAGGAGGGATTAGACCACCCTGCTGGGTCACTGACAGATGGTTATCTCATCAACTCAGCTCTCAATTAACATAAGAAAAAGAGGATCATGGGGGACCACCAGGCACCGCTTAGGCATTGTTTTCCATATAGAGGGAGCAAGCTATAACTACAAGTAGTGCAGTCCCGCTTTAAGTCATTGTAGGCTACATGTACAGTATGGATTATGAGGAAAAGAAAATCCATCAGTGATTCTTGCTTACTTTGGAGGGGGGGGGGGGGGGAGTAATGTCAACAGTGTGGATTGTTAAAAAATATATATTGGATGATCTTTCATTGTTTTTGTGTCATTCAGAGTCTGGTATCCGAATATTGGATCTGGGTTGCGGGAGAGGATTGGCCTCTCTTGTTTTTGCAGAGAGCTATCCAAACTGCACTGTTGTAGGACTGGACTTCTCAGAAGAGGCAATAAACTATGGGAAAGAACGGGCCAAGGAAAAGGGCCTTACCAATGTAGAGTTTGTCTGTGAGGACGCAGCATGCATACCTGATGATTGGAACAATACGATTGATTACATCTACACATTTGATGTCATCCATGATCTTGCGCATGCTGACAAGGTTTTGTTGGCTTTGAATCGTATCCTCAAACCAGATGGTGTCTTTTCCATGATAGATACGGACTGCAAGACAAAGCAGTCAGAGAATGCTTCGAATGCGCTTTGTTCTTTGATGTATACTGTTAGTCTTTTCCATTGCTTGCCTATATCTCTGTTCTTTGAGGGCAGTGTGGGGTTAGGAACATGTTGGGGACGCAAGAAAGCCACAGAGTTTCTCAAGGATGCAGGGTTTCGAGTGGATTCAATCACTAAACCTGTTGGCACTGACGAAGCACATTACATGTGTACCAAAAAAGTTAAGTGATGGGTGAGATAAAGAACTCAAATTTTTCTGCCATGTAAATGATCTATTTTTATGCCTCCGTTACGAAGTAGCCAAAGGCATTATGTTTTCAGGTTGTCCGTCCGTACGTACATACTTCCTGTTCTCGTGATCGCGTTATCTGAAGAACCGATTTATGGATTCCTGCCAAACTTAGGTCATGTATGTATCTTGCAGAGCCAATGAATTGATCAGATTTTGGGGTCACGAGGTCAAATGTCAAAGGTTACAGGGCTCATTATGTATGCATAAATAGCTTGTGATCACATTAGAACCGATGGACAGATTACCATCAAACGCAGTACATGTATGTATCTTGCTGAGCCAATGAACTGATTAGATTTTGGGGTCATGAGGTCAAAGGTCATGGGGCTCATATTATATACAAAAATGACTTGTGATCGCATTGGTATTAGAACCGACGGATGGATTACCATCAAACTCAAGACATTTATGTATCTTGCAGAGCCAATGAACTGATTAGATTTGAGGGTCATGCAAAGATAAAAGGGTCATACATTTATACCAAAAATAGCTTGAAATCACGATATTCTGAGAACATGTTAACTCTTATCATGCCACAGGGCTAATCCCCATTGTGCCAAGCCCCAAATCCCCCGTGCCAGGTTGTTTTTGAGATAATCTGATTAACGCGATGGTTTATGAATAGCGAGTGCAAAATACACAGCACAGCCAATGAGCATGAACAATAACTTTTATTACAATGCTGCATTGCACGCACATGGCACTCAAGCGATGGCTCTCTCGCATGTACAAAGCATTATAACGATAGCGTGCAGGCTATGAGTTAAAGGATTACAATTAAACTTAAATTTTAAAAATTGCTTCTGTTTTGGTTTGTGAAATCGCTTTATGGAGGAGGCATCATTCCATCTAGTTTAATTGTTACTGTAGTAATGTGAGATTGTTGCCTCCTGTGGCTGGGCCTAGGTTTGGCGCGGGCAATTGTTCGGTGTGCACTCAGGCCTCTGTGCACGCTGAACAATGGCCTGTGCTGGGTTCGGTTGCTGGAGGTGACAGCTTTCACATACAATATTTTAAAGCTGGTCTACAATGAACTTATTCACTGAACACCTTCTTTGTTGCTGATACAGATCATGAAGTATATAATTATGTAATTGGTTATTTGAATATTATGATGTTTTTAATTAACATTTGTTTTACTATTGTGCTGCTACAGGGGCTGTTTTGTTGCCTTCAGAACAAAATAATCTTCCATCAACTGCAAAGCATCTAAGAGTGAAATTATTGGCCTTTCTTTCATTACTATTAGTATAGCAGTAAATGCAGTAGTTGTTGTAGTAGTAGTAGTATTGAAAATATTAGTGTTATTATCAGGAATCCATATTAATTTTGTTCTGACTGGTGCTGTGTTACAATGCTACTCATATATATATTGTGCAATCATTGCAATGCTATACATTTCTTATTGTTCTAGAAAGCTTGTTAGTAATCATTAACAGGATAGTCAGATGTAATGAATTACAAGAAATAAAACTTATAAGATTGCTTGGGCCCTGGTGGGTAGAGCTGTGTTTAAGTTCCTCTATGTATCTATTTTACTTCATTTATGACAACAACTAATTATATCTGTACTGTGATTACAGTGATTATACAACTTATTATGATTATGTCATTAAAAGAGTATATGTTTTATATGTATATCCCAGTGATGTCTCTTGTATTTTCCACTATTCATGTTATTGATTTACTTTAGAATTTCCTTTAAAAAAATATATTTTAATACAATATTTTTGAATAATATACTACAATTTGATAAAATTAACTGGTAGTCCAGATATTATCTACTCTAAAGGTTATTGATAAACTGTGTTATGGGCTGTTAATAAAGTACATTGGGAAAGGAGAGATGCATGTGTTTCAAATGAAATTGATTAATTTGATATTTAATCAGATTTTTGAGAAAGAGAGAGAGAGCGTACGAGAGAGAAGGAGAGAGAGATGGTGAGGGGGGTGGATGAACTACGGTATGTAAAATAGGAAGACCAACAAAAAATCCAATTACTAAATCTTGAAATAGGTAGTTGGGTAATTTCATGTGATGGGCGATATGTCACAAAACAGTAAATTTAAAAAAATTGTTGAAGTTGGCAATTTTGAGGATGGATTGTGAGTTGCAGCGCGATTTTGAAAAGGAAAAAGAAATTGAGAAAAAAAATATACGTCATATAGAAAAGGGGAAATGTTAAAATATGTAGTAAAGTATACAATTCCGGATACAAGTTTCGATTGAATTTCGACGCGAACTAGAGGCTCCATAATATTTCATGGTAGACCCAACAATTACTGACTAGCACTGGCATTTGAAAAAACTCACGCCGATTATCGAGATTCTCCAAAATACAGAGTAGTGAGAGGTTTGTTGTTATATTTTTGTTTGGGGCGTGGCATTT
>JAVYIG010014828.1:0-39288 GCA_035222895.1 Strongylocentrotus droebachiensis | reverse complement strand
CACTGGCAGGTCACGAATTGATGTTGGGTCCAGGGGGCGGAGCCCCCATAAGCTCAGGGGTTTTAGGAATTTTAAAACGGTCAGACAAGCATGCAGGGGCCCGCCCTAGTGCCCCTGGTGTGGTCGAGGGGGTGGAGCCCCGGAAACTTAGGGGTTTTAGGCATTTAATTACGGTCAGATTAACATATTTTGATACCTTTGATATCTTTCCATTTTCTTTCCTTCTTGTTTTTCCTTCTTTTTTTTCCTTCTTTTTTTGTTCCTCCTTTTTTTCCCCTTCTTTTTCCCCCTTCTTTTTGTCCCCTTTTTTTACCTTCTTTTTTTGCCAGGGGGGGAGGGCCAGGACCCCCCCCCCCCCCCCCCCTGGATCCGCCACTGATATGAACATGGACAAACATATGATAATCATATTGAGAGTTAAGTTTGGACTTTGCTATCCTCCTCTAGATCTCGCCTTATCCGAGCTCGTTCCTTTTCGCCGCCCGCATATCATCTCGCTCGATTGAGCCCTTTGAGAAAGTAGACCGACTTTAAGGATCTCTGCTTCTATTAAACACGTATTCACAGTTTGCCGTCTATTATCTTACACAACTCATTCAACGTTTGGTGCAAGCTGGGCCATTGCTATGGCATTTGCATGTAAATAAATTTCTGTGTGTGTTTTTTACGTGCGAAGCTAGCTAGTTGTTGTACGTGGAGTGAATTAGCGTCGCGATCGAAGCCCACATCCACACTCCCACTGACAAGAATGGTATTATTGGTAAGTTATGTTCAAATTTAGTTTAATTGTATCACTTATGAATACAGAATTTCAAAGCCATATGACGATAACTATATGTATCAGTAAATCAGAAAGAATCTTGCAACAGACGTAGATCTAGGTCTAGCAGTAGTTTTTGACATTTGGTGATGTTTGGAATTCGTTGACATTGATTGTGATTTGTGGATTGTGATTGTGATTGATTCTGCAGTTCTGTGACTAGTTTTTGTGTATGAAGGGGTGACCACCAAAGTTCGCGGAGATTTTGACAATATTATAAAATGTGATATTCGATCTATGATTTCTCATATTCTACATAGATCTAGGCCTAGATCTAAATTGATTCATAATCATATTATCAGACTCAGACTCAAAGATGCCAAGTTCAAAGATGAGCTAAAAAGTATGCGTGACATTTTCATGACTCGGTGCGCGGGCGATCGCGAGGGCATAGCGTATGAAGGGGTGACACAAATTTATTTGCTTCAATTACTACCAAATGGACGGCAAAGTTTTTTACTACAGATTGGTCCAACTAGAAAATTTATCATCGAAGGATTTTGGAGATATCGCGATCTAAAAATTTGATGTCTGATCGTGCGTGCGCGCTGCATCTAAAAAAGTCATAAAAACAACGAGACCTAACTTCACGCACGGGGGTTTACAGTTGATTTATCCAAAAATATGATCCATAAAAAATAAGGTAATATCATAATTTGCAAGGCAAGGTATCATAGAAAAGTCTAGACCCTATAATCAGTTGGTACCACTTCTAGATCTACTTACATTTACAAATACAATTTTGAGGTAATCTGGTCTCAAATTGAAGACTTTCAGACCCTTATCAGTAAGTCGATAATTTTTCGGGAGGGATGCAAAAGGTTGCAAAATTTGCTGATCTTTTGTCAATATTTTCACAATTTCGTACCCAATTCCAAAGAAAAATTCTTTTCTGGGTAATTTTATGTTCCTCCTTCTATTGGTGATATCAGATTTTCGAAATCTCACTGATTTTTTGAGATAGCGAACTTACAACTGTAGGTCACGCGCGAACTTTGGTCACACCACCATACGTAGACCTAGGCCTAGACTAAACTCTAGTCTATAGCGTAGGCCTAGACTATATCATACTCATAGTGTACGTTTCGAAATAACGCGCGCATGTGAAGCGACGTGATAGCCGGCCTGCATGCATGCTACGTACATGTACACGTACATGCGATGTACTACGTACACTAACCCCTCGAGGAACTAAAGCCTTTTAAAAAAAAAAATTATTTGTATATTTTATTAAACCAAAATTTAAATATCAAAATATTTACAGGTCATCAATAATGATTGGTACACAACAAAAAAGATATAAATACAAAATTAAAAAGTGCTAAGAAATACAAGATATTTTTTAATAATATATAATAATAATATAACATAATATACATGTAATGCGCAATACGAAGCCACAGAGAGAAACAAAATAGAATACTGTTTATTAAAATGGGGAGTCCCCCTAGCTGCCAAGATAAAAAACTAAAGCCTTTTTTAATCTTAGTAACTAAAAATCTTAGTCTTTACAACTCAATACAACTTAGGCCATGTAAAATTGATTTCATGTTGATCGTCCCCGCCCGCTTCCTTTTTGGGGGCCGCCTCCTATTTTTTGTTATTTGTTATTTGTTTTTTTTTTTTTGAAATTTTTTTGAATTTTTTTTTGATTTTTTTTTTTTTTGAAAGAAAAAAAACATGAAAAACACTGCTAAAATGGCTCTATTTCTGATTTAAAAAAAAATAAATTGTCGGCGGCCATCTTGAAAAAAAATAGCCTCGACTGTCAGGGAAAATGTACCGAGCGGCCATTTTGAGCGGCCATTTTGAAATATCAAATATCAAATAACATGGTACACCCTCCTCCTTTTTCAAAAAATCCGGACGATCAACATGTAATCAATTTTACATGGCCTTACAAGACTTTAGACTTTACTAATCAGCTACATGTACATACAGTGTATATATAATACACTACTTTACCATGTTTTCACATGTTGAGTTACATGTACATGTAGATGCCTGAAGGCTGGATATGTTATTTCGAATAAGGTGAAAATCTAAAGTAAAGTAAAGAAAGTCTAATCAGTCGACATTTGCAATTTAGTCTATTCTGAACATCAAATATTGCAGTGAAAATGTAATTCATCTTGTACTTGTATTTTCTGTTTACACAGATGTTGCATCGATCAACACACCAACCATCAAGGTAACGATTAGAGCACGAGAAAGAGAGAGGGAACATCAATAGAGAGAGATCTGTAGTACAGCACATCTGTTACAGTCACCAAGGCATTTCATTCTGTCCCTACACAGAACCTCAGTCAACAAAGTACAGTTTGGTATGGTGTCAGCTGTCTAAATCCCACACCATTGCTGCAGTAATACTAGAACCCAGCCAACTTTGCATTGCCATTTACCACGTCCATGGTTGACGACCATCCATTAGGCAGAACAGAGAGAGAGAGAGAGAGAGATTACACCTACATGTAAACCTACGTGTCTCTTTGGATTAATAATTCAACACGTTTGTGAATCAACCCTGCATCACACACACCGTATACAGCAAGAAGGGAATATGTTTGATAATTGTTTACCACAATTGTGATAGCGAAGCCTGCATTATATACAACAAGAAGGAGTACATTTTGATTCATTATATTTCGAGGAGCTGTGCAATATCACAAGCCCACTCCCTAGCCAACACCCTCGACTCTTCACATGCCATTCTCCACTATGGCTTTCTGCAATGCATCTATCAGCAAAGGTGACCAGAGGACTTGTACAGTGCCACACTGCTAGGTGCGCATGCCATGACATTTAATAAGAAATAAACGAACAATATCCGAACGAACGCTTGTCATTTAGAACTCTTTGCTAGTTCCAAAGTGGACTAGTCATTTAGAACTGCAAGATGAATCAGTACCAGGTTACGAAGCAGCTGGGAGACGGAACGTACGGGAGCGTGATTCTTGGCTGCAGGTTCGATAATGGGGAGAAAGTCGCTATCAAAAAGTAAGTTCAGAATTAACATGAAATGTACTCCATATGTATTTGAAACTTCCTACATGTACATGTGTATGTACAGGTATGTACATATTTATCTAAACAAAGGAAATCTGTTTAGACTACTTCGTGTACACATACTGTAGGTCATAGAGGTACCGGTATGAACATTCTAACTAGATGAATGAACAAGGAACATGTGCATGACTAGTTATAAAGTCAGTGGAAACTTTTTAAATTCAATGTAACAATATGATAGTAATAGAAAGTTTATTAATACACAGCTGAAAAGTAAGAGAAAAACAATTAGATGGAAGTTAAAATTCATATTACAATGTATTTGAAATTCTTATTCAAAAAAACATCTGCTAAAATGTGTATGTACATGTACATGTACATGTATGTTTACTGGTATATTTTATGCACAATTTTGTTCCTTCTTTTTTAAATATCGAAATTTAACCTTTGCCCTGTAGCAATATCTGTTTAGTAGTTCTCTCAGACTTACAAGTATAGCATCAAGAAAAACATTCTGAGCTTAATGAAATCTGTATTCTAAAATTGTATTCTACATTACAAAGAAGAAGAAAGAAACATGACAAAGTGCATAAAGAGAAAAGAACAAAAACCTACATGTATGTCCTGTACATGTAGAATAAATCAGCCAAATTTGGTTAAGACATGAATACATGTACATGTGTATGTACAGTGTACATGAAAAATTGTTGTACTACATGTAGCTAACCTTTTTCTTTCATGCATGGGAACATAGTGATGATCAGTGCTTTCAGTTTCAGTAAAGCAATTATGAACCCTGGCCTGAAAAGTCTAGCAATATTGACACTATAGTACATGTACAAAGTATGTCTAAAGTCACAAAGCTAGAATGCACTTTACACTCAATATGCTTGATTTGAGCCATTCAAAGGGAAATATCGGTGTTGTGGTTGAAATCTGGTTACCACGGGAACGGGACGCTGTCTGCACAATAGACGGATCATTTCCGTGCTATTGTGCTGATGGTTCATAATTGCTTTTCAGTGTGTACCGGTACTCGTATGCTGTACATTACATGCTGAGTACAGTATGCTTAAAAAGTAAAAATCATTATGGTGGGCTTAGCAACAGAGTCATGGAGTCATAATGCAATTAATATATTATCCATTATCCATTATCTCAAACAACGTGTCATCACCAAGGTATTTTGCATCATAAATGAAATTATCTATTTCTTTGAAATCTTGTTTTCTGATGAGGATTCCAGTTATTCCCATCTTTGATCTTTAACTTTCTTCATATTCTTTTTGTTTGTAGAATGAAAAAGAAGTTCTATTCCTGGAACGAATGCATGGAGTTGAGAGAAGTAAAGGTAAGCAACCGGTACACGACAAAGGAAGAAAAAAAAAAATATAATATCAAATGAGGGCTTTATTTCACATTAATAAGAGTTACATGTACATGTACAAGCTTTAATATGTACTGTACTTTTTAGTAAGCACCTCTGACCTGTGACTATATTTTTCGCAAAAACAAACAAAGGCTTGTCGTATGTTTGAGTCTTAATTGTACACATCTCACTTGTCTTTTCATATGTACGAGTATTGAATCCTACACTTTAACTCAAGTACATGTAGAGAGCTTATTTATTCAATCTCTTCTCTAGTTAAAGTGCAGTCATTCAGTCTGTTTTTGCTCGAGAAAAGGCCTTTAGTTCAGAGCACTTACATGCATAAAGCATACAGTACATGTAAGATGAAATAATGAAATGAAGGGGGGGGGGGGGAATATATGCTGTGCACTGTACTCAATAATGTGTGTGGGCTATACAGTGTACATGCCAATTATTGAGTGATCAAAAGAACAAGAACACTGTCACTATTGGAAAAGGAAGATAAATCTGACCATCTGAACAGAACAATCTAAAAATGGGAGAAAAATAATGAGAAAAATTGAAATTTGTATTGTAACAAAGCTGAAGAACATAGAATACACTTTAAATTCAGAGATGCTTACATGCATCACGTGTTTATCATTGCGGAATAAGCCATGTGTGAAATGAATAGTGACAAGGGTATGCTACTTATTAGACTGTATAATGCCTGGCATTCTTGCACAAGCTCATCCTTTGTTGCCTAGCAACAGTAATCAATGCACACCGTGTATCAATGTGTATCCTAGACTGCCCCTCAATACGAAGCTATCCGTTCTTCATGTCTATTTGAACACTGTCTGGAGACGTGTGTAACATCATGATCAAACCCAAACCCCCTTCAGACACAGTACTGTTAACTGTCTGAACTGCTAAATCGTAAAGTACTGTAAAAGGGCATACATTTAAGAGACAGTGTAGTTGTTTGTAAGCTTTAATATGTCACATTCTCAATATATACATTGGGACAAATCTATTAACATATTTAAAAAAATGACAAAACTCGATAAGGGTATGACAATTTAGTTGTTATTAAAACTGTACAAGTGAACAAGCCTTTATCCTTTATACACTGTGTACATTGTACAGTATGTCTATAAGGACAAATCAACATGAACAAAGGTAATGCGTGATCTTTTGTGTTATTCATTCAAATTCCTGTAATAATCTTTGGCAAGACATTAATCTACATGTACCTTTGCCACACTCCACCCAGGTACATGTACCTGGCAGAAATTAATTCTTTGAAAAGTTAGAGCCCCGTAACGGCAGCCATGCTAAAGCCGGGGTAATAAATGTGGAGCTCCGCCAGGAGTGTCAAGTCTGACAGATATAAGCGCTATACAAGAACGCATTACCGGTATTATTCTTATAAATGCATACCTGTACATATAAATCTAGAAATATACATATTTTTTTCTTGCAGTCTCTGAAAAAGCTGAACCATGCAAACATAGTGAAGCTGAAGGAAGTCATACGAGAAGACAACATCCTTTATTTTGTGTTTGAGTACATGACAGAGAATCTCTATGAACTCATGAAAGGAAGGTAAGTTTATCCAAATCTGTTTTATTACAAATCTCATACTTACGTGTGCTTACATTTGACATTGTCCATGTTTTTGTTGCAATACATGTACAAGTACATCTTTACATGTCGTACATGTACATACACATGTACATGTACATGTACATGTAATACTACATACTTATAATGTGTTAAATTGGGAGTCACATTTCATTACACGTACATGTACATACTACATGAAGCCTTGTTTTTGTTGTCGTTTTGATTTTTGTTTCTTTTTTAAAGATTAATTTTAAGGTCATAGTGGAACATGGGGCAGATGAAAAGGGGTTCTGAGCACAAACAAATAAAAGAAATAAAGAGAATATACATGTATGTGATGGAAGGGAAAGTTAACAAAATACAATCATGGTTTCTAGGCATAATGTGATTTTTGGGAGAACATTTTTAGCAATACAAATTTGAAACAAAATATTAAAACAATGTCCATAATTTATAGCGATAGTGATCATGCAACAATTTCCTTTGATTGAAAGTAATTTTGACCTCAATTTATGAATTGTTACATTATTAGATTCGCATGAAATGTTATTTGTTCAAGGGTCTATGATACACACAAAACTATGTACCCTCTATATACAGTGCACATGTATATATGTTTTCTACTCTTCTGTTTTAACAGGGATAGGTTATTACCAGAACCAGTCATCAGGAATATTGTATATCAAATTCTTCAGGGAATGGCATACATCCACAAAAATGGTGAGCATTTCCCAAATTTCCTATAAGAAACGATGTTGTTTTGTCATACATGTACCTTAGTCAGGAAATTGATTCATTTACATTTTGTTTGTTTAGAGACACAAGTTTTTACACAGGGAGTCAATGCCCTTGTGGTTCCAAACAGAAGATTTGCGTTCATACCATTCGGAACGATCAAAACCATAACAGAAACTTTAAGAGAATGTGATCAGACCTACGTACATGTACATGCTCTGGGCTTCAATTAGATGTATCCATAGGTAAACCATTTCAGGTCAGGATTTATATTTACGGGTTAAATCACTCCAAGTACGACAGTTGTCCATGGATGCGAATGTACATGTAGAGCTTGAAGAAGAAAAACAAAACAAAGGTGAAAAGATGATTAAAAAAAGAAAGAAAAAAAGCCAGTCAGCAAACATGCTCATGTTGCTAAGCAACCGTATCCGGATGCTATTGAGTGGGATGAATAGCCTCATTTCAACCCGGTACAATGGATAGATCTAATCATTCATTAGTCTACGGCGCAAACCTTTTGTGTCTTTGCGTGGGAAATGTAGTGTCTGATCTAAGAGACTATAATAGAGACTGCATGGTTTAGTGCACTGTATAGGCTCTGGACTTTTTACGACGCCAGTCCTGACACACCCAAAGACTGACAGAGCTACATGTACGTGTAGGTTCTGCTCAAGAAATTATGGAATTGTATACATGTCAAATTAGAGTCTGTGCTTGCAGACTAATCATTCACTGAGCATGTCTAGATTGCCAATTAAAATCAATAAAAGAATGGGCTTTCGGCAATTGGATTTTAATGTATTGTGCTTTAAAAGCTAATTGGTCTTATATGTAGAGTGTATCTCGTTATAGGCTTTGTGTGCCCAGTTATATCAGAATGTATTTTCACGCATTCCAATTTCAGAAGTACATGTACATGTACATTTTGTACATTCATGAAATTCTTTCAATTTTTTCATAATTTTTGGTCTTCAAATTTTTCAAAGAAAACTCAAAGAATACCCTTAGAAAAACATGTAAAATTATGTTTAGCTCTATAACAATTATTGTAATGATAAGTAAGATAATCTTCTATTGCAAACGATAAGTAAGATAATCTACCATTGCATAGTGCATACATGTACACCTGTTCAGCGCTATGCAACTACAGTTCAATGAAAAACTTTAATATCTGTTATGTAGGTACTATATTAATACATGTATGTATTGTATATTTTCTACTTCAGGTTTCTTCCATCGAGACATGAAGCCAGAGAATCTCTTATGCTGTGGACCAGAACTCATCAAGATCGCTGACTTTGGTCTGGCGAGGGAGACTAGGTCCAGACCTCCATACACAGACTATGTATCAACAAGATGGTAGGAGTTGCTATAATAATAATAATAATAAGAGCTCACATTTTTAATGCGCCTTACTTTGTTTCTAGGCGCAGTACATATTATTACCCTGGTCATGGGATTCAGGCTCACCCACCCACAATGTATGCACATTCTCCACTCCCTGGGGAGCATTATAATAAATTAAAGAACAAAAAATAAACAAATGCAAATATTCCCATTTGCCATTCCAAAGTGAAATATGTGTTGTAGTTATTATTATAATTCTTGTTGTTATTGTTCTTTTTTGCGATTACTGTTATTATTTAGTAGCAGTAGTAGGAGGAGAAGAAGGACGAGGAGTATGAGTTATAGTAGTAGAAGTAGAAGTTGTTGCAGTAGTATTTATTTTTTAAACTTATTTATCATCTATTTACAAAATGTATTTGATTTTATTGATTTATTTCATTTTGATAGGTATCGAGCGCCAGAGGTCCTACTGCGTTCCACCAAGTACAGCTCGCCCATTGACATGTGGGCAGTAGGCTGCATCATGGCTGAGCTCTATACGTTAAGACCTCTATTCCCAGGAAGCAGTGAGGTGGACGAGATCTTCAAAATCACTACTGTCTTGGGTACCCCTAAGAAGGTAGGCAACAACAATTAAAACAAAACAAAATACTAATGATGATAATAGAGAATACAAATAATACTACTGATAATGAAAATGATGATGGTGGTGGTGGTGATGATGATGGTGGTGGTAGTGGTGGTGGTGGTGGTGATGATGATGATCATCATGATCATGATCATGATGATGATCATCATGATCACGATGTTGGTGGTGGTAATGATGATGATGATGATGAGGAGGAGGAGGATGATGATGGTGATGGTGGTGGTGGTGATGATCATAATCATGATCATGATCACGATGTTGGTGGTGATGATGAGGATGATGATGATGGTGGTGGTGGTGGTGGTGATGATGATGATCATCATCATCATGATCACGATGTTGGTGGTGGTGATGATGATGAGGAGGAGGAGGAGGATGATGATAAGCGTGATGAGGATGATGGTGATGGTGGTGGTGGTGGTGGTGGTGATGGCTATGATGATGTTGATGACGATGATGACGATGACGACGATGATGATGAAGGGCCTTGAATTATCTCTACAACTGGAGTTTAAAGTCCCTTTATAAATCATTTTTGTTAACTCTGCCTTGATATTGGACTCTCATTTTTCAAACTGTCCTTCATGAACATCGTCCATCTCTAACCATCCTTGCCCCTCATTTGATCTCTCCAGGAGGAATGGGTGGAGGGTTTCAGGTTAGCGTCCCAGATGAACTTCAAGTTTCCGCAGTGCGTAGCCATGCCCCTCAAGACGATCATACCCAACGCAAGCCCCGAATCTATTCATCTCATACGTGACATGCTCCTCTGGGATCCACAGAAGAGACCCACGGCAGCACAGGTAAGTCTTCTCCCGTCTTGTCTTGTCTAGCTGAAGGGCCTTTGTATAGATGATACAGAGGTGTCGTGGTCGAGTGGATACGTTGCCGGACTGTCGATCGCAAGGTCCGCGGTTCGAGTCCCGCCGCGGCACTAATGTCCTTTGGCAAGACATTGATCTACATTTGCCACGCACACTCAACCCAGGTGATGTAAATGGGTACCTGGCAGGAATTAATTCCTTAAAATGCTGGAGCGCTGTACAAACGGCAGCTAGGCTAAAGTCGGGGTAATAATAATGCGCCTCAGAATACAATTATCTAGATAGACGGAGCTATAGAAATGCCTATTATTATTATTTAAGTACTTTAAACAAAATCCACCAATGGGCAATTCTGTGCAATATGTCTCTCTCTCTGATGAGATTGTTTAGTGTGGTCAAACAAATATTGATTGTCATTCAATTCCATTAAAGTTAAAGAGTGGACAAGATCTTTAATCAAACCTGAATGAGAGGGTTGCTGTAACATCCATGTCTAATGTACATCTGGGCCCCATCTAATAAAGAGTTTTGATTAATGTGAATCAATTGCAAGTCCTCCAACCAATTGCATATTTGCAGTCCCCCCATCTCTCATGTACAAAGTTGGGATTGATATCAAACGCAAATAAGTTGCGAATAATGGCAACTGTTCATAACACGGGACCCTGGTCTACATCTAGTCCAGGGTTTGTAGGCACTTCCACCCTTTGTTGCTGTAATACTGATGTACTCTTCATTGTGTTTGCTTTCTCAGTGTCTTAAATACAAGTACTTTCAAGTCGGCCAGAACCTGGGTGCCAAAGCGCAGCCCCCCGCTCAGCAACACCAGCAGAATCAAATGGCTCAAAGGCAGGCACCCAACCAGAGCTCGGCAAAGAGGAGAGTCCTCGCAGAACGAGAACCTGCGCCGAGCCCTCTCTCAAAAGTACAACCCAAGAGGGACAATGCCCAACCCAAGGACAGTATGGACGATTTTTTCGCCAATCTGGGCAAGTCGAAAGACGTGGAACACGCAAAGCCCGTCCAGGAGAAAGCTCCGAACGCTGGAAACAAAAGCGGGAGGAGAAAATGGGAGACAGGGAAGAAAGTGGAAGACAGTTGGGACGATTTTGACTTGGAAGGAAGTCGAGGGTTCGGTGGTACCAGTGCCAAGACGAAGAAGATCGGAGGAATGAAAGGCAAGGCGTTGCCTACAATCGGAGCGGGAAATGCAGTCGGGAAGAAGGCCTCGTTGGATTGGGAAGACGATGATGACTTTTTGAAGTGAGTAGAAATGATTGTGTCATCGTTATTATATTGTATTTGTATCCATTGTAAAATGTTTTATGGTATTACTGTGAAAAGTCTAACCCCCTTCAGTACATCTCCACAAGTTTTATTCAATGATTGCATTTAGAACATGAATTGACTTACATGTAAAGATTACAAATCTTTCTCCTTTTTTTGGTGGTGGGGGGGGGGGGGGGGAGGGAGTTCTTTTCAGGAGTCAATTGTATATGGGTGGTTTTGTGACTTACAATGTAAATTATCCTGACTTCTATGTAACCTATTAATTTTCATATCAGTTACGAACAAATTTCTTCACTGGAATCAAGATATGATATTTCTCACCCTGTTTCTCAACCTAATGTTTTAAAATTCTGACCCATGTATTCTTGCTTTGTTGTCCTATCCCTTTAGGAGTCCACCTAAGCACAGAGTAGGCCCTCTGTCGACAAGAAACCAACCTGGAGTGGCTAGGGTGGGACTAGAGTCTGGAAAATCATCTGCTTCATCGGCTAAACAGTTCTACATGGGCAAGGCCAGATATCTACCAGGTAAAATATCTCTACTTGCTGCTTTACCTATTTATTATGCCACTCTCCACCCAGGCCTAGCAAATGAGTACATGGTTGGAATTAGTTCTTGGCTCAATCCATGGTAGTCGTCATTTATAGTGTGTTTAAACAACAAATTCTAGCGTTTTCTATGTGAACATGTAACAGGTCCCCTTATTATGAATTCCATTCTGATGTGATAAGTATTATACCCCTTTCACAATGCAACAAGTTGCTTTGGTAGTTTTAATTATAACAGTTGTTTGAAAACCTGCTGGCTCAGAATGTAGTCTGCAGGAACAGACTTTTTCACTAAAACACAATTTGGTGAAGCTGTGGGCCTCGCCTGTCAGTGTTTTTGGCTCCGTCGCCGCTTTAGAACAGGGTCTGTAGACTCCAGTTGACTGTGCTGTTTACATAGTCTTAATGACACAGAATCCTTGCAAAATCTATTTAACGTTTGTATAATTCATGTCATATTATTTTCTTTGTCAGGTATGAACGTGAAGAGCCCCAGGAAGGATTCGGGCCATGGTTTACCTGTACTTAATAAAGTACCGTCAGGCAGTGCACATAGAAGTAACATAATAGGTGAGTCAAATAAAGGACCCTGTGGAAGACAGATTAGCTGTATCTTGTAAATACAACTTTCAGCAACAGAAAACATAATGTTCACTTTCCATCTACACTGTATATTAAGCTCCGTTCTTTCTCATTCCCAATTTTCGAAAACAGGGTTGCCTGGGATCCTTTCAGTCCATTGCCCATGCCTATGGAATGAACTCGCTGCATTTCTGAGAAATAGTACTTCACTTGACTCCTTCAAAAATACATCTAAAAAGAAACCTCTACAAGTCTTAATTTTTCCTTAGACTACAGTATCCTCTGGAATAGGCACTGTATAAATCAAGTTTCTATAATCGTCATTGTTATCATTATGTTTATCATTACTAGTATCATCATCATCAATATCATTATCACTATCACTATCACATAACATAATCTAAAATCATTATTATTATTACTATTATTGTTATTTTGTTCTGTCCATACCAGGATCAAATTACGCAAGACGAACGGAGAACAACTATGGAAATGGTGGAGGAAACGGTGGAGGGGGAAACTATATGCCATCATTTTCTGCTAAACAAGACAGCTCTGCTAGAATAGGGGGTTACAATGGTGAGACTGAATTCCCTTTCTTCCCACACTCTTGTGTGTGTGTTAAAGGCCATCTGTACTAGTTTGGCCAGGAGGGATAAGATCACCCAGGGTGGTCACTGATAGGATACTTTCTCATCATCATGGGGGATCAATGGTCACTGTTTAGGCATTGTGTTCTATATAGAGGGAGCAAGTAGCTACAAGTAGTACAGTGGGGCTTTAAATATGCAAGTCCCAGTTTATCCTGGGGGGGGGGGGGGGGGGAGCGTTATCATTTCACTGAAGAGATCATAACTCAATGTATTTGTTGTTCTTCTTGTCAGAGGATGTGTGTGGGGGGGGGGGGGGGTTCCTTGGAAATGCAGTCTCTCAAGGAATAACACTAATCTATATTTACTTATTTTTTCATTTGTAACTTCATGATTGAATCTTTGTTATTATGACATTTGTCCACTGTGAAGGTCTAAATATATATATTTTTTTTAAATTGAGGAATGAAATCTATACCTGTATATTTTTGCAATTGATCAAATCCAGCAATGAAAAATTATTCTTGAAGGCTTTTGATTGGTGCTTGCACTGTGGATTAGTTTTATCCATGTGTCATTTTATTGTGTATTTCATATCTTCTTATACTCTTATCAGAACCATGGAAGACAACAACAAAGGCAGGTGTAACAAATACGTTTGGAGCTGCCAGAAACAACGGATTACGAGCGCAGCCGGTCCATGGCCGAACAGATTGGGCGTCCAAGTGAGTGCTTCTCATAATAGTAGTTTGCAATAGTCAAAGGCATTGTTTAACAATGTTTCCAGTTTTACAAATCTGAGATGCATGGCCCTACGTGGTATCAGTGTCTTTGATATGATGTAATATTGAAGCCCTAACAAAAATGTGCTTCAAATGATCATGAAGTGCTTCAAAAAAGTAAAAATCTTTGGACTGTAGTGTTATAACAAACTGTTCAAAACCATAAGGCAAACAGTTTTTGACATTTCTAATTCCAATCATAAATACCTTGATAATCAGACGGGCGATAGGATTGTAAAAGTCACGGGATTCCTGACTGACCAAAAGGTTCATAATTATGATTGCAGCATGAGCTAAATCCAGGATTTTGTTTAGAATCAGAGGCAAAGATACCCAATCCCTTTAAGATGAATCCTTTGTCTATGGGAACTAGTCGGTCCCTGTAGTAAGCATATGGTAATGAGAGAATTCAGTAATCAATGGGTTAAAGTAGTATGTTTAAGAGTTGCCCCAGCATTATTCGCTGACACCAGACTCGGTTGAATGACCAATGAACGTGTGTACTTACCAGAAATGAACTCCAGCTTGCCTCCAAATTTGGAATGCCGGGGGAATGTTATGATGCTGGGATTTTCTAAAGAGGCAGTAGGTGGAGGGTGCAGTGCATTATATACATGTAAAAGCCATCGGTGGTAAAAATGAAATTACTCATGACGCACAGCTGCCAACCATTCCTATTTTTGGCTGTCCAACTAATAAAATGAACGCTAGAATCTTCTCTATTTCTGAAAACTCCTGTGTTAAATGTATACATAGTAGAATCTATTCCTAATGTTGGAGAGATTCCTGCCATGTGTCGTTAAATGCTGGCCGGTATGTTGAAGATTGACAACACTTCTAATTGGGGTAAAACCTGAATGGTGTCGAAATCCCCATGAGGACCCACTACCATGAGTCTTTGAAGATGAATAGATTGATTCTAACCTATTCTCTCTCTCTCTCTCTCTCTCTCTCTCTCTCTCTCTCCCTCTCTCCCTCCTTACAGGTACGGTGGAGTGCGGTAGTATCGGCTGAACTTTGATCCACACAGTGCAATCACCAGAGGTTTATAGAACAAGCTCCCGTATCTTAAGCTCATATCAACTTTTGTAGGGCCTAGAGGCCTTCATGGATTAACAGAAATCTTATCAATCGGATTGGCTAACTAGTGTTTATAAGAACAGCGTCTGAGAAATTTGAGGAAATTGGATATCTAATTTGTAGTGCTCATTGACATGTTCTTGAGCCCACTCTTACTAATTTATGTATTCATGAATGTCATGAATATTCATAATGTCATGGTGTGTTATGAATATCCATCGTAAAATCATGAAGCTTTCATAGCGTGACAATCCACTCCTTGCACTGAATTTCTGCATTCGAGTTAACAAATGTTCAAATAGATCTCACAGTATTTGAACGTGTTTCTGTTCAACATCACCTTGACTAATGCTTTAATTACATGCAAATCAACAGCTGCGATCTGTTTTATTTGTCTAGTTCTCAATGAAGCAATGTTAACTTTAATCTGTACAGTTGTTGTCTATAAATTGGTTGCCTATCACGGACATGGGATTATTGTTTTGTATGTACATGTATAGTCAAAATAGGAGTCTCAGTACTTAATGAATTGTTGCATCATGTGACGATAATGCATTTGTCGTATATATACTTTTTGTAAATATGTATTTAATATCTGTTTTAGCTAATTTTAACAATCAGAGCAATTATAACAAAGTAATATTTTAGCCCTAAATTGGTCACATGAGTTGAGCTTTTGGGAGTAGATCTGCATTTTTAAATTATGAAGCAAAATATAACATTACATTATCTCTGCTTTTGGTCATTTTCAGTTGAAAAATAAAAGAATTGAGTCGATACATATATTAAAAGCATTACAACTGTTCAAACTCTTTTATGAAATAGCAGTTTTTTTCAGTCAATATCAGCGTAAAAGTAGTTGATAATTATTTTTTTTTAAACTGTAATTGAAATAAAATATTTGAGCATTTGTACTTTTCATAATTTTGATTGAAATAAGAAGATTTTAATCCTTTAATCAGTAGTGTAACTGAAATGGTTGACTATACAAAAGCATTGTTCGTATTGTGAGTATGTACCGGTATGTCTTAATTGCTATTGCCTTATTAAACTCTAAGAGTGCGTGATTAGGTGCTTTATTTTCTACAGCCCTTGAAACCGGAGCTTTGTCGAGTGTAAACCAAACGGTTTGGTCTCGTATCCTTTTGGCGCTGCAAAGAAAGTTAGCCAACGGTTCTATTTCAGCTTTCTCTTGATTTCCTAGTCATCTTCAATCTTTTAGTGTTGAAGATGAGGAGCAATTGCTTGTGCACTTTTAAAGGCACTGACAAAAAAATGAAAAAAAAAACAGAAAAACAAACGGCCACAAAACATTACATTTGAATGCCAATAGCCTCTTAGAAGAACAAATAATATATTCGCTATTCTCATGATAACACAGATCTTTTTAAAGGACCTCTTGCTGTATTTAATACGATGCTTTCACCTGTATAGTATTTGTATGAAATGTTCATCACCTTGTTCAAACGTTTACCAAAGCTGTAAATCTAAAAATGTTTTATTGATGTGTGTTGGTAAATGATTTTATGTTCATGTCAAGTTTGTATATGAATTTCAGAAATTTGTTGAAAGGTGTACAACAAATTGCACAGCCATTAGATTGCTTTCAAGAAATATCTAAGGTGTGATATAATTGAAATATATTTCACATGAGATTTTGCACTATAATCTAAAAAAGCAATACTTTTCATGCACTCATGGGTCTCGCATATTTCATTGGAAATGCCGATTTCGATTCAGAATTCTAATACCGGTATGTCAAGATTATGCTCGGCATGTCTTGAAATTAATGTTCCTTCACATCACCTGATTGCATTCAAAGTCGAGAAACAAGGGCATTCTGAACTTGCAATCAAACATTGATTTCATTCGACCAATCAGAATGAAGTATTCTATTGGATGTCATATCAATAGATGGAATGTGATTGGCTGATTTTCAGAAATTAGGGTTCATTGCACTTCTCCAATCAATCACATTTTCCCATTAGCCAATCAGAATCAAGGATTCTGTTTTACATTAAGACAATTTGGATTCTGATTGGATAATGGTCAGAAAGTATTTGATTGCATGTGAAATATACCAAGTATCATGTGTTTGATATTTCTGATTTTCTGGTTGTTCTGCTGTGACTGTCTGGTGTTTAGCGGCAAACTCTGAAAATATGAAACAATTATATTCGCAGCCTTTATAAAATACCTCCGGAATGAAATGTACATACAGCTTTTTTTAGATGGTCAACTTACGCTTTCTTGCTTTTATATATATATATATGTCGGTTAAATGCCTTCTCTTCCATCAATCAAATGTCTGTGAATGTAACTAGTTGTTCTCTCTTCCACTCTTATCATCAGTCTTCTTATTAAGTATTACATGTTCTGACAATTGAAAAAATATTTGTCCTGCTTTGGTGCGAGAAGGATGGTAATTCTAAGTAAAGGGCTATGTAAATGGCTTTCTACCGCTGAACAGAGAAATTATTGATTAGCACAATGCTAGCCTTGTGATTCTGTGGTATGTCTTGTGCCTGGCAATATGGTGTTGGTACAGAATAACCAAAACATTCTCAGAGATGAAACAATAGTTTGTTTTTTGTAGCCAGAAGGGTGTTGACTTGTATACAGTGAATGATCTATCACTCAGCGGGGAACATGTACGAGGACTCTGAAGCTGATATTTACCTGCCGATCGTAAATAATGGGGAATTATCGGTGAGCATGATATTAGTTGGGTGATTCAGTAGTATTTTGCGTTTGTTGCAGAAGGGTATTAATACAGATTCACAAGCTAACATCAGTCTTGTTTGTATGCCTGTTGTGTTCTAAATGAAACAAAATATGAATGAACTTGATGTTGGTTTGGTTATTCAGGAGAGAGTGAGTTAACACCCTTCGGGCTCCAAACAGTAGAGATATAAGTAGGTGAGTTGCCTTGAAAATGCTTGACTTCTCACTCATCTCATTCTGATTTTTGTTTCAATACACCCTTTTATTTTCTTACTGTAAACTTTGTTTAGAATGTTTGGTCTGCAGTGTTGTGAAGTCAGATCAAGTCATTCAATTTAGAAATAGCAATACTTGAAATTTCTTTCATTTTGTAGCATTGTCATTGTATGTTTTCTATATCTCTGTCCCACCACAGGCATGCATGTACATATGTGAAGTTCAAGTATTGCGAAGAAAGAAAAAGTATGAAGAATATGATGATTTATAGCTGTCTTAGATTTGATTGTAATTATTTTGGTTGGAGCAGATGAAACAGGGTTTTTATCAAGAGATGCCACTTGAAGTGATTGTCTTTATAAATATCTACCGAGTAGAGAAACGGCATATACCCTCTTTGAAAGTGACAAATCTCATGTGGCATTATACACATTACAACAAAACAATGTCAAACGTTTGAGAAATTAAGCAACTACAAGTTGAGAGTGCGCATTAAAATAATTATGTAGCGGCTCCAAACAGATGAGTTGTCATTTATTATTGGGGAACATCAGTCTTACTTGCTTTGGTCAATTCTTTACCCGTCTTTTAATATCAATTCAACATTTCGGAACTTTTTAGATCTGGTTCTAGGTCATCTTTCAATGTATTGTGTATTCTTTCGCATTTTGTATTCAGATACTGAAATTTGTAGAACTGGCAAATTGTACATTTTATTCAGAATAATTCTCAAGAATATCTGTGCACAAGCAATATATGGAAATGGTAAAAGCATGTAATCTGGAAGGGATAATAAATACATCCACATAACTTGTGTGTGTCTTACAGGTAGTATACAGTTGGGGGAAGGGGTGCATTTGACATGTATTGCATTGTAAATGAGATTGTATTATAAGATATGATTTTATATCATGTACATTGCAAATTGTATAATAATGAATTTAATAAATTCTTAGATTCTCAAATGAAAGTAATATGCTGGTGGTGTGTTTTGCTTTTGGTATTGTGGAGGAAAACGTCCAAATAGCATTAACAGAAAGGAAAAAAACATGCAGTAAAGAGAGAGAGGGGGAGAGAGACAGACGGAGACAAATAGAGGGAATGGGCTAGAGAGAGAGAGAGCAAGAGAAAATATTCATGTTGAGGGAGGAGGAAAACTATAGACTAATGAAGAATTGGACGATGAGGATATTGATGGTATTGTGATGCTATTGGTCGATGTGATGAAAAAACAGTACCTGAATAGCGCCACCCTGTATTACAATTTTGAAAGGGCAAATAGAGAAATCGCATCAAGGAGTTATAGTAGGCCTATGTTTCGTTAAGAAACAAGCCGTCAAATATACATACAATCATATATTGTCAAAATACATCTTGAACAAAACTTATCCTTTCAATATGATACCACAATTTTGGTAATGGAACCTGGGGTTTTAGTATGTTGGTGGCGATCACTCAATTTTACTAATATCACCAACAAAATAGGCCTATTCAAATTCATTTACATAGATTGAAATTATTTTTTGTTGTTGATAATTTACTTCTTTTTGACATATTTCTTCTCCGTATTTAAATAAATAAATAATACCATCTTAGTGTCAGCTTTACCAAGACATCCACGTGCTTTTAAAATATTAAAAAACTGAAAAAATACTATATTTTGAAGTTGAAGTTGCAATATTAATTATTTCATTTTGTCATATTGGCTCTCGGATCGAAGGCCATTGATTGAGAAAACTTCCACTGCGGTTAAAGGAAATAACACATCCTTACGAGAATAAAAACAAGCCTTGAATAACAATGACTGATAAACCATAACAAGTACTAATATAGTATGTACATTCAATTGCCACGTCACAGTGTGAAATATGTGGGCGTATTGGTCTATAGAGCATGCACAGCAAGTGTGATGAGATCATCGGCGTGCCAACTTTTAAAAAGGGGAATACCCTGTCTGAAGAAATCAACGTATAGGGTCAAAGAGTTGATCTATGCGGGAACATCTGGTGCTAGTTTTCCTCAAACTGTCATGATACATATTTTATTGAAACATTGTTTTTATTCTATGGTACGCATTTGTACGGGATGGCCAAGATGACCAAGATCTTATGGTTTCGAGATTCGTAATCATCACATCAAATTCAAAATCTGAAATGCTGTCATACAGTAACGATCGTGTACCATTGACCTAAAAATGTAAAATTTAGCCTTGTACTATGAACTCTGTTTTACTAACATCTTTTTTTTTCTTTTCAATTCAATATGATTATTTAAACCATGTCTATTTATTTTGTAGCTCCATGAAGTTTAAACCAATGAATAATAGGTACTAGTGTACAATGATCTATGTCATGAAAATTCTAAATAGACATGAAATTAATGAGCGCTTTCCTATTTTGCATGTAAGTTACATTTTGAATAAGTTTCGTATTGTAGCCTCTTTAATAATTATATGTGTATATCACACGAATTTAGGTAAAAATGTATTATCAAATCCGATCTAGTTGAAGAAAACAACATAATTGTCAAACTCCGTGTAATTTGACATGCATCATGATGTACATTTAAAAACAAAGTTGCCTATCGCAGACCCACTATATCTAAGCTCTATTTCTAGGAGAATAATAACTGATGAACAGTTTTTGCGACCTTTTTCTCTAAAATAAAGTCTAATATAAAAGAAAAAAAACTTGTTTGTATTTTTGTTGTTGCTATAGCGACCGGCGTTTTAAGTTGTTTTTGTGTTCAGATACAAGTGTCTGAAGTAGGCATATTATTGTGCAACACCGGAGATGAGAAAAAGGGCGGGAAAGAGATATCATGCGTTGTTTATTTTGGCACTGGTCCAATTTCATAGGGGAAAAATGGTATGACATTTCCGCTGGTGTTATATACAATGCACAAAATCTTGTTTGTCATGTTCGGTGAAAGAAGTGTGACATATGCACTCCTAGATCCTGCATAGGCCTTTATAAATCAGGGTTCGTGCACATATATTATGAATAGTCAAGCTATAGATTGCACACCTGTTGACATGTTATTCATACCTGTTAGTAACGGCTCAACCCACCCATCTTTTCTCTCAGCTTTCATACCGCCCCGAGGGATATTTTTTCCTTCTTATTCTTTATTTCATTTAATTTAATTTCATTTTATTTCAACACAGATCACTTGCTTTAGCCAACGGCTCTCCTTCTTCTCCTTCTTCTTCTTCTTCTTCTTCTTCTTCTTCTTCTTCTTCTTCTTCTTCTTCTTCTTCTTCTTCTTCTTCTTCTTCTCCTTTTCCTTCATTTCTTTTTCTTGTGCTTTTACGTAGGCCAACTTATGATACCATAATCAACTGGATATATCAGAGTCTTTTCAAATTCCGTAATGCCAATGGTTACCTTGAATAGAGAGACAGATCGAGCGAAGAGGGGATTTCCACGACGTGTACGTTATTGCCAATAGCAAAAGTTCTCCCTTGAAAGCCGCGACATCGCTTTATTATCTCATTACAACTCGATCGGTGCATTACTGTAAAACGATTATTGGACAATGAGATGTGTTATAGGACTGAGCGTATCCTATACTGTTGGTGTTTAAATACTATACTTGCTGCAAGACTCCCCCCCCCCCCCCCCCCCCCCCCCACCCCCAGTCCGGGGTCGGAGGAGCCGGCATTCGCGCGTTCCCAAAATCTCCGGTAAAGGGGTACTTTTCACGCAACAAAATAAAGTCCGGCCCGTATTTTCTTATACAAACCGGGGGGGGGGGGGTGAGACTCAGAATTTGGCATGCCCTTTTTTGGTTTAAATCCCTGGTGTAATTTCTTTTACCCCTCATGGAGTAATCATATCGACGGTGCTTTAAATTACAAGTACGTGCTTTTTTCAGGTGGTGAGGGGTTCATGCATGTATGACTATGTTATAAACAACATATAGAAAGAGAAGTAAAGAGAGAGGGGGAGAGAGAGAGAGAGAGAGAGAGAGAGGGGGAGGGAGAGAGGGCGGTTGGGGGATATTGAAATGTTATACTGTCACATTCAGGTCTTTTCAATTTCTTAGGAAAGGGGGGGGGGGGGCAGGGGCCAGTCATGAATAAGCGCAACTTCAACCCTTGGAATATTTATAACCGCCATCGACATGATTGACTGATAACATTGTTTGATTTGCATTGGTTTGAGAGCTATATACTTGTACTTCGACCTAATGACAACATGCCCGGGAAGTCGAATTGATATTGTTCAAAAGTAGGCCTACATGTAGGGATGGACCCAATATGACACCATTACTATGGTATAGTTTACTGAGAAAGGAGGGGGATGATGAAATTTGATCCAGCTTCTTATGATCCAAATATGTTTTCTTTACATGCATAATGAGGTACAAATTTTTCTGTAAGACCTACACTGAGTCATAAACGTGGCCACTATGTATACATTGCTGAAAGAAATATCAATTCTGATCACATGAAAAGAATAATAAAAACAATTAATAGTCATAGGTGTAGCAGTGTTGAAGATGTTTGCCAGTGACCAACATGTGGGAAGGGGGTGGAGGCTCCAATAAAAGTCATAGGATGGGGCTCAGGTCGAACTAAAAGAAACTCGGGTATCTTTGGCAAATTATATAGGGGCAATCTCGCCCTGCTTTAGAAGCGCATCCCGAATACATCATATTGTGTTAAAATCTATTGATGAAGAAGCATTAATATTTACGTTAAAAATCCCCAGTTACGACAATCGATCCTTCCCATAATGCTCAACATAGATTATTTGAGAGCAATATTTTAATATAAAATATCACAGGATTCCTCGTTTCTTCAATTTACAAGGTAATATTTTAACCTCGGTCGAGATCGTGAAACAACTGTAGATAATAGAAATGTATATATAATACTTAGATACAAGGGGGAGTGGTAGGGGAGTGGTAGGGGACAAGGAGTTGATGTTTACCTCCCCGAAAACTGAAAGTGAATAAAAAGCTAATAAATGTTGTTTTTGCTTGCTTGCATGGTGCATGTAAGAGGTCTTTTAGACTTATACCCCGCCCCTGAATGGAAGCTTAATTGGTATCTAGAGCCCAGATTTTTTCTTTGATCTTTGCTGAACGAAAAGAACAATAAGAAGGAAAAGAAGAAAAAGAAGAAAAAGGAAGAAGAAGAAGAAGAAGAAGAAGAAGAAGAAGAAGAAGAAGAAGAAGAAGAAGAAGAAGAAGAAGAAAAAAAGAAAAAAAAACCCTTTCCAAAGTGGAAGCAAATGTGAATTAGTTCCGCCACCGGCTAAGAAGACTTTAATCCGATCAGACACGGAAAAACCTTAGCGCAGTCGGACAAAAACATTTTCGTCCACAACGAAAACCAGAGCTCTCCCTATCGACCGCTATTGTATTCGTCATTGAAAAAATAAAGGGGCTGATGGAGATAGAGGGAAAAACAAGTAGAGAGAGAGAGAGCGAGCCAGCCAGAGGACATGTTAACAAAATAATTATCCTCATTGATCACATCATCAACTGCATAGTGTTGATTATGCTCATAACTTAAAGAGAAGGTTGAGTTCTGGGAAGAGCTGAAAAATTATTTGTGAGCATTATCATTGCTATTATAATATGCAAGTGTGGAAGAACACTATCAGATAAACAATGTTCCCTGAAAAGCATGGCTCTTCAAATGCTTTCATATTCTAAATATGGCGTGTAACAACATAACAATCGGAACAGATTTGTATGCCACATGTTCGTGTAGTCCCATTTCTGTGTACAGTGCTTGTAACTTTACCAAAACCGGGCCAAATTTCTTTAAATGTTGATGATTCCAGAACCTTGCAGTACACACCAATATTATATATGCTAGATGATCAACCTTTTCTAATAGATTCCACACCTTTTCTTTCACAATGCAATTGCATGACCAGAACTCAACTTTATCTTTAAGTTTGCCAGGGTTAATGTTATTGCATTCCGATTTATACGTCATGTCCTATGTACATGACATGTATGATCTCTGTGACTAAACCATGTATGTAAACCTTGTTTACTATGTTGCTCATGAATCATACTCCTAGGATGTTATTATGATAACCTTAGAGAGAGAGAGAGAGAGAGAGAGAGAGAGAGAGAGAGAGAGAGAGAGAGTGAAAGAGAGAGAGAAGAAGAAGATAGATAGAGAGACCGAGAGAGAGAGAGAAAGAGAGAGAGAGAGGGAGAGAGAGAGAGAGAGAGAGCCAGAGGAAAGTCGAATATCCTCAATAGATTACCTGCATAGTTTTTCATTATCTCATATAGGATAAGCTTGCCAAGGTTAATTTCGCATTCAGATTAGCTACAAACAAAAATCCCATTATTGTAATAGCGTTTCCCATATTCATAAAACTTACATGTAAGTCTCCATAAACATTATATAATAAGATTCATCCTCTGGTAACATAGTAATGATAATGTTATAAAGGTAAGTACGAAAATTGAGACCATTTTCATAAAGAGGTTAACAGTGTAAAAACTAAGTATAACAATACAAAATAAAATAATAAGCAAAATCAATAAACTAACCAAAACAAAAACATTTGGACGGTGAAAACAGTATCTTACAGAAACAATTGAGACCTACAGTAACCGATATTTGAAAAGTTACAATTTTAGTACATTACACATATTTCTTTAAGCACGGGAAAAAAAATGTTTTATTTATTTTTCAGTTGGCATGGCAAATATCAAACTTTCAAGCATCATTGTCACCTCGATTTTGCTGATGTAATTTGATTCGATTCGTCAGACTTTATCATAGTCGAATTCAGTCGACCTGAAATCAGATAGTGAATAAGTAAATGAAGTCATCCGAATCTAGATCTTAAACGGTTTGATATGCTTGATGCAACTTGTGTTCTCAAGCACAATTGCAATTTGATATATTTTAGTTCATATTGGTTCGGTTTCATCGTTTTCATATTTCAGTGGATCTGTGGTATGGTGTAATATTGAAGCCATAAACAATGGCGCTTCAAAATGATCAAGAAGTGCCTCAAAAAAGTAAAAATCTTTGAGTGGCCGGTTTTACCATACTCGTTTTCCCCAATAGGCTGTAGTATTATAAAAACCGTTTGGCAAACGGTTCTCAAAATTTGTAATTTCAATCATAAATATCTTGATAATCAGCCAGGCGATCGGCTTGTAAAAGTCATGGGGTTCCTGACTGACCTAAAGGTTTATAATTATCATTGCAGCATGAGCTAAATCCAGGATTTTGTTTCAGAATCTGAGACAAAGTTGATCTTTATAATCATGTATACGCAAAATTTAGCAAATATTATAATTAAAGGAAACTGTTCTGACTAGAAACTGATTACACGTCAAGTCCATTAGGGTGAACTTTATTATTACCAAAAATAAATGTAGTAATTTTCTTTCTTTCCTTTTTATCCACATTCCACATAACAAAGTTTTCTCAAACATAATATAACAAGATAATTCATGATGAAACCATGAGAGACATGTAACAGAGAATTATAATGTGAACTATGGGGGACCTATACATTTAGTTTATCATGAAAATATAACATGAAAGCAGAACTTGTAAATCATAAGTTTGATTTGATGTCATCCAAGGAAAAAAATGAAGTGAGTAATTGTTCGATGAATTAAAGAAAACAAGAACCAGTGGCGAACGAACCAACCATCAAACACACAAGCGGGTTACCATTTCGATATTTCGACATTTCGACACTTCTTTTCGAAATGTCATGTTCCAACTGTGTATTAGAATATAGTTTATAGCTAGGTAGGCGATGAAGTGGGTAAGAAAAGTCAGAACAAATTGTTCGTAATCTGTCTTCAATATCGGAAAACTCCGAAGACTTTTGAACATTTATATTTGATTTATATTTGAACTTAATCCATTCCCCAATTTACTACTGTATAGCAACTGCTGACTTACCTTTTCCTTTTTCTTTCCTTTCTCGCCTGTAGCTAGCTTTCAGTTTACAGTGAAAGTATATATTTTTTTCTTTCTCCCCCCACTCGAGCTCTCTCTCTCTTTCCCACTCCCGCCCCCTCTCTTCATGTCTATATCCCACATTATTATCACTCTTATCTCCCCCTTTTGTACATAGTCTCTTCTCCCCACCCTTTTTTATTACTCAGTTAAACCATGTGTATAATCATATGGTTATTGTTTATAGTTATTTGTTTTAGTACTTTAGCGCCTTTGACGAACATTTCTTGTATTAATCTATTATATAACCAGGCTGTTCTTGTTGTTTATGTTATTGTTTTTGAGGGACCTGACCTCTACAAGCTAAGCTTTAATTAGGTCTCCTCGTCTTTTCTTATTTTGTTTTCTCATGTAAATGCATTGTGTGAACTTGATTCTTATAAGTGTTCCTCTTATATACTTTGCATGTTATACATTTGTTAAATTGTATTACATTTATGTTGGAAGAAAGACAAATAAACTTGAACTTGAACTTGAACATTTGAACATCTGAAAGATATACTCCATCCAGGGACATGCATGCTCCATCTATGCATATACTTTTTCATCATGTTAACACGTCGATGTATGATAAGTGTAAAGACATATAATCTAGGTATGAGATGTACTTAAAGTGGGATATACGAATTGCATTACATTTCGTCGATGATGATAAGTCCTTGTCTTTGATTTTGGTATCGTTTTATTATTTGATCAGACTGGATTTAGGAGACGGTTGTAAAGATTAACAGCCCCGATAAACATCTTACTAATGAAGCTATTCCCTCATTAATAGTGTAACTATATCCCATCCAATATGCAGTATACAATGGTCTATACTGCATGTATACAACCATTGAATAGCCGCCTATTCGTGTTAGCTGGGCAGGGGTGCGAAGGCGGGTTTACTTTTTGGACTTTGCTCTTACTGAGGGGGTCTTTGAATAGGATCACTGGTGCAAAACATGTTTGCTAAGCGCTCGAAATAATGCGTCGCTGTTTCCGGACTAGGCTTCGCAAATAAAAGAACTTGTTTGCAATACGTAACCTTTGACTCCGTTACTTCCGATCTGGCATAAAAGAAAAAAAATAAGAAGAGGAAAAAATAACAGTTGAGGCGTGTTGGGAATTGCACGGAGCCGTCAGTCGATCGCAACGTATTGAGCTGCTCATACATTCTATAAGAGGACTCGTCATATCAATACTTCTTATATATGTGCGGATGATTAGTTTTTTTCAAGGTTGGATTTAGTTTACATTTGACATGATAATCATGACTAAGTGTAGCAAGTCCAGGGACATTTAAGTCAGGAAACCGTTGGAGTTACAATCGACTGCCAGAATCAGGGATATGTTTAGTATACAGTATATTATGGACGAATTTCAGCAGAGAAACACTGTAATATGGAAATGCCAAGCTTGACATTCGCAGTATCACTAGAAGGAAATCTTGAATTTATTCAGTCATCAATTTACTAAAGTTCTCAACTTTGGGTAAGAAGTTTCTGCGATATTGTTACGGTTGTGACAAACTGACAATTGTGATTATCATCCATGTTATCTACTACGGATGAAACATCGTTGAACAAAAATGGCAGATCATTTTCTAGAGGACCACACCTCGTGCGATGAGTGCGGAGAGAAATGGAAAAGTGTGACAGACGATAATGAACCAAATGCGCGCTACCTCACGAGAAGAAAGTTATGTTCGGAATGTGCGCTGGGAAAGTGTGCCGACTCCATATTGGTTTCCCCGTCATCGTCATCAGTATCGAGCATGAGGTGCCGTGAGCATCGACATCGAGATGTTTTTCTGTATTGCATAAAATGCTGCCAACCGATCTGTGATGTCTGTGTGCATCTAACGCACTCTGGGCACGAATACGAGGACATTAATAAAGTTGTGGAGGAAAGGCGGAGAAGCATGAGACAGCTTCTCGATAAAATTGTCGACAAGGACAAGGAGCTCGTGTTCGATCGTCGTCACATCGACGAATGCGTCGATGCCGTTAACGAGCGCTTCAAGAGATTAATATACGCCGTGCTTGTCCGTGTTGAGGAGAGATCGAGAAGCATTGAAGACGACCACTGCGTTTCTGCGAGAAAGATTGAAAACCGCGCCAAAGACGAGAAGCTGAAAATAGACAGATGGAAGGACAATCGTTTGAGGGAGATCAAAGAGGAGAGAGATGCAAAGAGTCGAGAAATTAAGCAGAGACAGTGTGTAATGATGCAGGAGCTTGATGAAGTAAAGCAGAAGTTGTTGTCACAAATCGAGGAGATACGCGAGGGTTTGGATACGGCCGACGAGATTATTATGGAAGCGAAAGGAATTACGGAAAGAACATTGAATTATGGGAGCGAGGAACTACTACAGATGGATGCCCCGGTGACATCTAACTCGCGCCTTGAAGAATGCATGGAGCTGGAGTTGGACGAAGACACGATTAATACCGTGAAGGCCATCGCAGAGAGTGTGAAGTTCGAGCCTGAGAATAGCGATGTTGAAAGGACAAACTTACTCGGCAGGTTCGTCACCACTGCACCTGCATGGTGCAAGGGGCATACGATTCAAGTCGGCCTACCAAAGTTTCGGCTGCTGAATGCGACCACGGACACGAATCGCGTGACCTTTACGGGCGAGAACAGCGATGATAACTACAGCCTGTATACAATGAACGTAGAAAATGGAAGCACGAACCTAATAACATCTGACAAACATTGCATCACCGACTCGTCAGCTATCGATGTCGATTTGATGGCCGTATGCCGAAAAGGAAGAACGGCGATAGAAGTTTGGAATACCCAGCTAGGAAAGGTGAAGCGACAGATTAAAGTGCCTCGATCGTGGACGCATACGTGTCTGACGGTCGACCACGACAGCATGATTATCGCTCGTGATCATTCGAATACTCATGGGAAGCTTAACGTCTACCGGTCGGACAATGGGGATAAAGTTCGCTCTATTCCGTACAATGGAACAATTTACAGCCTGCATGCGTTGTCGACCGGGCACCTCGTCATCCAATCAGCGGCCACTGAATTGGTCATCATTAACGGGACTGGAGCTACGCGTGCCACAATCAACCACGAAATCTGGCAGTGGGTTCGGTGCGCCGTAGCGAGCGACGACTCCATCATCGTCGCCTACGGCAGGAAAGACGACTCCTCGGCGATTTACGTGGACACGTATTCATCCACCGGCGAGTTCGTCGAGCACGTGACGAAACACCGGTGTCGCCCCTCGCTCGATCACATCGCTGTGGTCGTGACGAGGTCAGGCAAAATCGTACTCCAGAACGGTGGCGATGTTGTGATCTATGATCGCCTGATTCCGCTTATTCCCGTGGCCACGCCAGTCAGGTCTACCGACAACATTTCGAGGTTGTCGACGTCATCACCGCCACGATCGCCGACTCGCCGAACTATTTTCATGTGCATACCTATACATGCAAACTAGAATGCACATATTTAACAATTTGTAGTTATATCGTTAGTTGGTACAATTCTCAATGTTTTTATAATGACACATTTAGTTATTTAGGACTTATCCTTTCTCGAAATGAATTGTGATCATTCGGCGTTCTGTCACAAGTTTTCACCGACGATGTCTTGTTTTTGGGATATGACTTTTAAAAGCTTAAAGGTAAAGACCAGTATTGGTAACGCCCCAATTTCAAAAAATGAAATGGAAGCTCTCATTACCAATCATGTGAAAGAATATGTTTTGACTAATACATGATGATAACAAATTTGCCCGGAAACCGCCTACTAATTCATATATTTGGTAAATTTGTTTCTCTCATGGTCGTGTGAGAGATATAGGATAGTCCCATATACATCTTTCTGTGTATAGTGCTTGTAACTTTACGAAGAATGGGCCAAATTTCTTATCATTTTGATGATTCCAGAACCTTGCAGATGCTAGATGCTAGATGATCAACCTTTTCTGATCGATTCCACAACGTTTCTTTCACAATGCAATCGCATGACCATAACTGGTCTTTACCTTTAACATAGATCATGTTAGAGAAGTGACCAAAGACAAAAATCAGGGGATTTTTTTTCATTCATCACTTATTTTGCAAGAAATAATTACAGTACATTCACTTTGTTACCATTGAATTATGCAGCTTGTATTTGTAGATCTAAATCTGTATGACTATTTATGGAGGCCGCATGACCATGATGGTTTAAATATGTATCGACAGTTCAGGAAGATTCAAATAGAATTATTGAAAGTTTTTATTATTTTACTCATAATTTATGTGCAATATGTATCAGTGAGAACATAATGTAGAATGTATATTGATGGTGCTGTATAATATGGAGAAAATATAATTTATTAAGAACATAATTATCGTCTGTTCTCTTTACCTAAGCAAATTGTATTGATGTTCTCCTGAAATGACTTTAAACGAATCAGAGTACATGATGCAGTGCAGCAGCGGTAGTATTCGTTCCATATATTTTCTTGCAAACGTAAGCCATGTTCTAACGGTACCGTCGTAGTTATGTATTTAAACATTAAAGGGGAAGTCCAGACTGATATCAATTTGGGTTTAATAGAAGCAGGAAAATGAGAGAAACATATCATTGAAGTAAAAGCAATATCCGATTAAAACAAGGTAAGTTATGACTTTTTGGAGTTGTCATCAGTGAATTACAAATTGGCAACACTGTGACGTATCTTGCGAGCCCCTCTCTAATTTCCATGGATGGTATAGAAAGAAATTGATTTTCTTAGTTTTTGATGACGAACTAGATTTCTTTCATACATGGGTTGTATACAAATATATTTGCAATAATGATATTTAGGGTGAATGTATGATTGGACATTTTCTAAAGGGAAAATATGGATTTGTAAAGTTCGTTAGTACATACCGATTGGGAGTAGAGTTCGCAAGATACGTCACAGAGTTGCCAATTTGTGTTTGGTTGATTGCACGTTCAAAAATGTTTAAACTTTCTTATTTTTAATCCGTTTTTTAAATCAAACTTTCACTGACTTGTTCCTTTCATTTTATTGCTTCTATTAGGAACAACTTAATATTAAGGTTGATTTCCCCTTTAAGTTAACAGCAATCCATTAACCACGAAGGGTGTTTACACGGGATTGTTAACTACAAGCTAGGGACAGCATTCATTTTGTATTGCAAACTGGCGTAACCTCAAATTTAATTGCGTCCTTACATAACTTCCAGTGAGGAACCTATTACTTTTATTTCAAAGATTTATCGTGGTTGTAAATTCAAGTTAACTTCAAGTTTCGAAATCACAAGTGCGTCCACATGGTCCCTAACAAAATGATAACTTCGAAATAATGACCGAAACAACGAGTATATTAAGTTAACTACAAGCTACAAACAGCATTAATTTTGTATTGCAAGCTGGCGTAACTTCAAAGTTAATCGCGTCCTTACATAACTTCCAGTGAGGAACCTATTACCTTTATTTTAAGGATTTATCGTGGTTGTAACTTCAAGTTAATTTAAAGTTTTGTAAACACGAGTGCGTCCACATGGTCCTTAACAAAATGATAACTTCGAAGTTTATACCTATTATCTTAACTTTAAGTTAATAGACCGTCAAGTGAAATTTCCTTAAATGAAAAAGAGGGCTTTATATCGACAATGTTTAATGTTTTAGGGGAAAGCGTTGTCTTTCGAATATTACCTTGCTCATGCATGTAAATGTGATGGTCTTTATGAAAGAGAGTAATCTCTTTTTATAGGAAGATATTTATAAAATGTTTACAAGAAGTTTTGTCTTTTGATCAATTCCTTACGCGTGCATTTAAAAGAGAATTACCATAAAACGTTACTGCCAATTCATTATCTAAATAAAAGATCTTCGTACTATCGGATTTGTACTATATCCATGTATTCGTGTATGATCTCTGTGTTTCAAATAAGTATTAAACTAAACCATGTGTGTAAACCTTGTTTACTAGGTTTGCTTATGAATCATATTCATAGGACTGTATTAAACTTAGATAAGGAAACTATTGAGAAGAATTTATTGTTTTGTAACCTATCGAGTGAATACTTTGGACTATGACTTACAAACATAATTCTGGTTTGTAAACACATCTGTCGTGTATTAGAAAATGTTTAATCAATGCATCTGTAACATGTTGATGTATTATCTTTTTTTTTTAAAGCTTATGACACGTGTGCGATTTTCAAAGCAACTCGGTTCGTTACTGCGACCTGTCCTGTTCTGGATAGAAAATTAAAATCTTCAAAAATGAAATCAAAATAGCCGTTTGCGATTTTATTGTTGTTGTTGCTGTATTTTCGATTTGAAATCAACGCCATGCAATAAGGGACATTATACCAACGACAATATGGCTAGAAGACAGCAATGACGGTGATCATGATGGTGATGATGATAATGATGGTGATGGTGACGACGATGAAGATGATGGTGATGATGGTGATAATGATGGTGATGGTGATAATGATGGTGTATGTGATGGTGATGGTGATGATGAAGATGGTGATGATGACGATGATGAAGAAGATGGTGATAATTCTGGTAATGGTGACGATGATGAAGATGACGATAGAGAGAGTCAGAAACAGAGATAGTAATATAAATGGAGTATCATGGAGAGGGATAGGAAGAAATGAAAAGGAAGAGAAAGAGAAAGAGTAAGATAAAGAGAGAGAGAGAGAGAGAGAGAGAGAGAGAGAGAGAAGGGGGTATGTAGGACATACCACCAAAAAATATGGAGATCATGATAACGACGGCGATGATGATAATTATGATAATAATGATAATGGTGTTGATGATGATGGTGATGATGTGATATTGATGATAGTAATACTGATGATGACGATGATAGCGTTGATGATGAAGATAGTGACGGGGAAGATGATGGTGATGGTAAAGATGTTGGTGATTATGATGATGGTGATTATGATGATGATGATAATGGTGATGATGATGATGATGTTAATGATGATGATGGTGAAAGTGAAGATGGTGATGATGTGATATTGATGATGGTAATAATGATGATGACGATGATGGCGTTGATGATGACGATGATGGCGTTGATGATGAAGATGGTGATGGTAAAGATGTTGGTGATTATGATGATGGTGATTATGACGAATATAGAGATAATGGTGATGATGATGATTATGATGAACGAGACTCAGAAACAGATATATTATAGAGATGGAGAGAGAGAGAGAGAGAGAGAGAGAAAGAGAGAGAGAGAGGGGCGGGGAGAGAGAGAGAGAGAGAGAGAGAGAGAGAGAGAGAGAGAGGGGAGGGAGAGAGAGAAAGAAAGAGCTTATATAAATTTGTATACATGTATACAACATAATTCAAACATATGAAATAAGAATCCTTTTGTTCACTTTTTCACCATGTTAAGTGAATTCCCAAGAATTTTGATTTCAGTTTTTCAAATTATTATTTGTTTATTCCCATGACGGAGGATTATCCAAATTGAATTATTTGCTCTATGTATAGAGAGAGAGAGAGAGAGACAGAGAGAGATAAAGAGAGAGGGAGGAAGAGAGAAAGAGAGAGCGAGAGAAGGATTGGATAAGGGGGGGGGGGCAAACATGTCGAAGACAAGAGCGATGGGTAAATCACTGAATTTTATTCAACAAGCCATACCTAATAATACCCCGCACTGTACTTAGGACCCAGTGAGGCCTGTTTCTAACTTCTTGACTAACCCAGCGTTTATAGAAAGCTACTAGTTCGCTGTGCGTTTCACAGGCGAAGCCCTCTTTGCCACGATCAAGAACAGCATTCTGAGTTGATTGTGGCGCCTCCGACCCAACAAACTCAAACCAATGAAAGAGAGACTTGAAAGACCAACTTGAAATTCAATGCTCCGACCTTGTCATTATCTCTATCATAGCTTTTCTAGTAGATGTGCAGCGCCCTCACCTGTCATAATTATATTGGCTAGCAAAAAGGACAAGAAATCTATACACATTCACTTAAATAGGGATGTATCCTTCGTTATACTGTATATAAACATGTTGTGAAAACATGTCATGTTTATATCTAATTTCATTTTCTCCAATGAACTAAACTGACTCTTTGCGTTTATTTCCATATTGTTACTTGAAGAATTTTGTTTCTTTTTGAAGTAAGTTCATTACCTACAAACCAAATAATAATAGGAATTTCTATAGCGCCGTCTATCTAGAAGATTCTATTTCGAGGCGCATTTTTGTTATTACCCCGGCTTTAGCCTATAGCTGCCACATTACAGCGCTCCACCATTTCAAGGAATTCATTTCTGCCATTTACCTCACCTAGGTTGAGTGTGGAAATGAGGGAACTTGAACAAAGAAATCATGATAATAAACAAAACTAACACACCCACAGAAAAAATGAAATAAATACAAAAAAATGTTAGATAGGCCTATACCTGTAAGAAAAAGACTGTGTGATAGCCCCCCCCCCCCCCCCCCCCCCACGCCGGGGTCGGAATGACCGCATGTATGTTACAAAAATGTCCGGTGAAGGGGTACTTTTCAAGCACCAAAGTCCGGCTCGTACATACACAAAAAAGACTTTACACATCGGACTTAGGGGGTGTTTTCAAAAGGAGGGAACACGCATATGCGTACCCAAAATAACACTGAGTGGGGGGGGGGGGGGGGGAGCTGGTACTAGGAATTAAACTCTCCACTATAACGCATTATCATGACAGGTCAGAAGCATATTGTCTTGTTTTCAGACCTATATCAATCTCTAAATGGGAGCACTAGTTTTTTCTTTTGCTCAACGGGGGGAGGGGGGGGGGGGGGGGGGTGAACGATCCTTTTTTTTCTTCAACATCCAACCCCCCGCCCCCCCCCCCCCCCCCCTTGAGCAAAAATCTTACTTTTGGCAGGGGGCATAGATACAACACAGATAAAGGGTGTCTTTAAAATTCTAAAACACCCCCTTTTTGCTTTAAAATTCTACACCCCCTTTTTGCCAGGGGGTGGGGGGGGGGGGGGGAGGGGGATTTAAACACCTAAATAAGGCACCCCTGTTTGCAAAGGGGGGAGGGAGGGGGTGAACACCCAAAACGTCCCCCTCCCCCCCCCCCCCCCCCCCCACCCCCCCCTCTCCCGGGCCCCCCTCGATACACCAAGGCATGCACTTCTCGTTAGGATGCATTTACCGGCCCTATATGGGGGCTAGCTGCTGGGGGCCTGAGGCCCCGATATGAGAATTTAAGGCAATTACACACAAACCACATTGCGTATAACCTTCTCTAGTAACCTGTGCGATGTGAACAGCCGTTAACCGGCGTCGATATTTCACAGAATGAAGCTTTTGTTATAGGTATATATAACCGGCTAACCGCGGGGCGCAGGGCTGCGAGCGCGAAGGCAATGCACTATTGGCGAAAATCTCTTCTTGTTTGCATTTGGCGCGTCATATAAGGGTAGTGTATGGTAAGCCAATAAGAGTTTTCTACTCAGAATTGGCGTGAAATTTAGTAAAATTGTAGGGTTTTATAGCATATTCGCTTTGAATTTCGCTTTCTTATTCCAGAGAAATATTCCAGAGTAAGATGTCATCAAATGGATCTTTGAAGCGTGTGGCATTCATCGTGAAACATTTAGCTAACTCGAAGGGATTTGACAATATGTTTTCTACGGTGAGATAGTTTACTGTTTAGACTCTAGGCCTAGACTAGTCCTACCCGTAACAATGTTTGTGTGTTGATTTGAAGTGAGCGGGGGGCGTATCTACTATTACTGACTAAATTGTATAGAGTCTATGCATGGTCTTTAATATTATGAAGTTGTGATGTGGAGGTTATTAAAAGGCGATTTATTTTAATCTAGCATATTCGTATGCCATTAATTGCCGGCCCCAATTGCCATTTGGGTAATTCTCCAGTTTCTGCCCAAACTCCAAAGTAGAAAAAATCCTAGAAAAGAGAATAGATCTAACTTAGTTAGTTACAAAATGTTATTGTTAGGACTAAGGGTAAGGGTGGCCGTGAAGTTGAGGAATAGGTCTAGTGCATAACTATTTCTTTTTTCTACTTTGGGCGGAATCTGGATAATTAGGGGGGTAGAGACTGGTTGTAAATGACCATGAATTTATTGACCTAAATTAAAATTAAAGCCTATCTGTACTTGCCAGGAGGGATTATACGTCACTGACCGGTGGTTTATAAATATCTCATCAAATCAGCTCTCAATTAACATAAGGAAAAGGGGATCATGGGGGACCAACGGTTACTACTTCGAAAGGCATTGTTTACTATATATATATATAGAGGGCTAGTAGTAGTAGCTACAAATAGTACAGTGGGGCTTAAATGAAATTTGAAGATATTGGAATTGATCAAGTCTAGTTAAGGAGTAGTCTCGATGAGCGATGGGGGGGGGGGGGGGGGGGAAGAATTGTCAAAATTGCTGTTTAGTATAAAATAACAAAAATGCAACCCTTTTTATTCCTCAAAAATACTAATATTGCTCCCTCTCTCTATTTTCTAGTTAAACGTAGTTGCTGCAACTCAAAACAAAGTAACGGCAGAATATGTGGTGAAAAGTGAGCACTGCAATAATTATGAGACTCTACACGGAGGATTCACAGCCACCGCTGTTGATTTCTTGACGACTGTAGCACTCATGATAGATGAAGAAGATTCCCGCCCAGGTGTCAGTCTCAATCTCAGTGTAAAGTAAGCTGCCTTCTTTGTTCACAATCATGTCCTTTGAAAATGTACAGTACTCTCCACATAGTCGGTGAGGCTGGTCGAGGCACTTTTTACGTAAATAACAGGAGAACCTGATTAAGAAGAAAAGTTTCTATGAAAGAGGGGAAGTCCACCCTAATACTAAATTAATTGAATTAAATAGAAGCAGCAAAATTTGATAAATAATTCTGTGAAAGTTTGAGAAAATTGGACAACAAATAAGAAAGTTATGAATCTTTCAAATTAATGAAAACCATGGAATCTTTGAGACCAAAACAAAAAAAATCAGAAATTGTGATGTCCCCCCCCCCCCCCCCTCATATTTCACCACTGATCTGAATGGCAGAATGACCCAATATCCCAATTTCTTTGAATGTTAATTGAATAGTAGACTTATCTTATATGGGGGTGCATGAAAGAACTGATTTATAATTGAGATAGGCATGACGAAGAGATAGGCATGACAAAAATATACCCTTTGATCAAATGAAATTTGATGCTATTTCTTGCATTCAACAAAGGATAAAATGTGAGGGGCTGACATCATATTTAGAGACTGCATTGCCAATTTGACTCACAGATTTGAAGAATTTCATAAAAAGTTATCGATTTCAAAAATCCCATAACTTTATTTATTGTTTGATTTGTCTCCAACCTTCACTGATAGATCTGTTCTTCACATTTTTATCATTGTATTAACAAAAAAACTTATTATTAACGTTGAATTCCTCTTTAAGAGTTCTTTCGGTCTAATCCTACCCAATTTACAGGACTATCCCTTTGTTACCCTATCATGTGGAGACAATCAGACAACTGTATAACATGGATAGCTGCTGTTTGTTTTTCATTATATTTTAATGAAAGTCTGTTTATTTTGTGATATGATAATAATGCATACCAAATTTAGGGAAGGAGATCTCTCCAGAATTTTGGGTTCGTAGTAACAAAGCAATTATTAATACAGAAGGAAACCATGAAATCCTGATGTCAAATATTTCTCCTTTTTTATCATTTTTCCCCTCACTTTTTGCAGTTACTTGAAAGCTCTGAAGGTTGGAGAAAAGGTCACCGTAGAAGGAGAAGTTTTGAGGAAAGGAAGATCAGTAGCATACACCACAGCACGCATCTTGAATGAAAAAGGTGACCTTGCTGCACATGGCACTCACATTAAACATCTAGGACAGTGATGAACTTGAAATATATAAGACAGAAGATGATTTGAACCGATTAATGATGACTGCCATGTTAACTTTGTAGGTTATACATTCATATATCTCGTAATTTATATCTTTATGAGGCCGAATTCCAATCATACTAATTGCATTCACGTGAGGCATGACGATCCAGCATAGTATCTTTTTTTAAATGGCCAAGCTAGATACAAGATATAAGATACTAGAAAATTTACAGTGAATACCTGATTGGTAACTTTTTTGTCCTGAGTGATTGATTACGTTTACAATACTAGCAGGGTAAAGTTCATGACTGATTTATTTCATAATAATCATGTTTCATATCTTTTTCTTTGAAGTCATTTCTCTTTAACTTTGCAAGAACAATGAATAATGAACAATGAACAATGAATAAATTGCAGCTGAACAATGTTTTAGTTCTTCTATTCGAATGTCATTCGAATAGAAGAACTAAAACAATCTTCAGCTGCAATTTATTGTTATAGATTATAGGCTATTAAACCTTGGGGGTGTTTCACAAAGATCCTAAGTCCAACTTAACTCTAAGTTGGACTTCAAAATTATGGAGGGCCATTTGTAGCCTAAAAATAAAATATATTTAAAAGCGAAAATTCAAGTATTTTAGATTTTTATAAATTCCATGTCAGGACCATGAAATCTTCTTGATAATAGAAATTATGAATGATTTGAATCAACATTTTATGCCTTTTAAAATAACTTCTACAAAATATGTTCATAGATGCCAACGGCTTTCAGTAATTGCAAAGTCCAACTTAGAGATAAGTTCAACTTAGGATCTTTGTGAAACACTCCCCTTGTATAGCATCTTCTTCTTCAGGGAAAGAGCAGATGAGCTCATTGAGAAGTTTACTATACATGCAGAAAGTATGCATTGTGCCTGGGTGTGACTATTATGAAGTTTATTTTAATTGAGAGAATGTTTTTTCTTGTTATTATAAAGAATTTTCCAATTTAAACAAAATTGTATAAAAAGAGAGCTTTATCAAACCTATTGCCTCAATTAACCTGCCTTTCTTATACATGTACTAGCATTGTCTATAAGAGTGAGGAGATATTCATCATCTCTTCTATTTAATACAGGCTGTTAATTTATATTCTTCAGGGAAATAGCCCATGAGCTCATGAACAAGTTTGCTTTACATGCAAAACTGTTGCATTAAAGGTAAAACAAAGTTTTGGAAAATTTTGAAAATTGGGTGGATAGTGAACCTTTACAATTTTGATATATTTGGATGCCCCCGTGGATGTATTATAAGCACTAAAAAT